>JARJDR010012241.1:0-27337 GCA_030264135.1 Myllaena sp. GC000078 | reverse complement strand
TTTATTTCATTTTGGCAAGTTCTAGAAACCTAGTTAATTTTTGGAGTGATGAGATTGCTGCATTATCCGAAATCGAAAGTCAAAGTAAAAAACCAATTGCACTAATTAACTGCATTACGACCTTGCCGGTTTTTAATTTTCATAAAACGTCTTTGAACAGCAATCAACCACGGTACATTAAGAATAGAATGCGAAGCATTTTCGATATAAATAATTTATTGAGAAAAAGAACACACTCTGAACGAAAGGAACTGTTTCCCAATTTTTGGTGCTACATTTTATGCACGAATCTCAATTGAATAGTAATTAGTAATGGAGTAAACATGAACGCAACAAAACAATCGCAATTTTTGGTCGAATCTCATGAAGGTAACTAATACATGAATTAACAATTACCACAATTACCCCCCTTCATCAATAATACTAAGAAAGGCAAAGAATCATTAATCGCACGCCTTTTAAATCAGCTCCTAATCAGCAAATCGGTAACGAGCGAAGGGTGAAGGGGTAGTAGTCTATTGCCCGAGTAACATTTAGGGGTTGTATTATTACTTGTTTGAGAAGAGATGTATATATGAGAATTCAATTGGACTCCTCGAAGAATTTCTTGGAACCCGCCACATCCGGCTTCATCGTCTTCTTACCCGGCTTCCAGCCGGCCGGGCACACTTCGCCGTGCTCGTCGGTGAACTGGAACGCCTGCACGAGGCGCAGCGTCTCGTCGACCGACCGCCCCACCGGCAGATCGTTGATGGTGACCTGCCGCAGCACACCCTTTGGATCGATGATAAACAGCCCGCGGAACGCGATGCCCGAATCCTCATCCAGCACACCGTAGTCGCGAGCAATCTTCATTGACTTATCCGCCAGCAGCGGAATGGACATCTCACCCAACCCACCCTGCTTGCGCGGCGTGTTCACCCACGCCAGATGGCTGAAGTGGCTGTCGGTGGAGGCGGCAATCACCTGCACCTTGATTTCTTCAAACTCCGCAGCGCGGTCGGAGAAGGCGATGATCTCCGTGGGGCACACAAACGTGCTGCAAAGGCAGACAACATTCCAGCCTTGCAAAGACGCGCCAAAATGAATAAAGGGTGACTTACAAATCCAGGGGGTAGAAGAAAAAGACGACGTACTGGCCGCGGTAATCGGCGAGACTAATCTCTTTGAACTGCCCGTTCACGACGGCGGTGCCTTTGAACTCGGGCGCCGGCTTCTGCAGTGCGGGCACGGGCATCTTGGAATCTACCGGAAGTCGCTTATTAGTCAACCGCGTGGTGCACCGAACGAGACTCACATGTGGTTTGCAGCGAAAAAAAATTGCGCGACTTGAAGACGACACGCGATGCGATTCGTGCAACTGCCGGCTGAAGAGTGAGCGAATGGCGAACAACAGCGAACAACGCGCGCACGTTTTTGCGTCCGGCACCGAACACTGCTAGACGTGCGAGCGCGCGCGCGCGCAGGAGATTACATTTGTCGTTTGTTCGTTATTTCAATGGTGAATTTCGCTGTGTGTGCACATGTAAGGGCCGCGGCACACACACCCAGGAAAACGGGCAGCATGCGCTTTGCCAAAGGAAATTTTTATAATGAGGGGGGTCCGCATGCATCCTCGTCGACGATGTGCATTTCCCATGCGAGCGCGCTTTGTCGCCGGCAAATTCGTCATCCTGAGAAACTATTATTGGAAACCTTGAATTCATCACGCACACAGGCACGCAAGGGCATTAAATCCGCATCTGCCGGCTGGCGAGTGTGAAAATGTGAATTTCATCCGGTCTAATTGAAAAATTGGTTTATTTTCAACGAATGATGTAAAAATCGTGGCAGTTTGTGAAATATTATATCAGCAATCAAAGTGTGAATAATCATTGCGGTGAACACGTGTCTCACGGAATCGGAATTGGCACCTGGCATTCATGGAAAGTACAATTGTGCCATTGTTTTATTTAAATTATCGCATAACGCATTTTGCTGTCGATGCAATTTCAACTGCAACTGCATTAAAAATCGGTCGTATAAGTGTTTTCCTACAACAAAAGGCAAAAGGAGTAATTTATGTATTGTTTTAAAACATATTTAATAATTTAATAGCATTAATAATGTGCTGTGGACGTTTGTATCGAATGCGTGAGACACCAAAGGATGGAAATTTATTGAATAATTGATAATTAGCCCGTCCTTATTTCCACCTCAATGCATACACGTACGTAGATGATGATTGTAAATCTCTGCATTGTAAATGGATAATTACAATATTACACTTTATTCGCAATTAACTTTTACCATGGCGCGATTATTTTTTGTGCAATTCCAAAGAGGCAAACAATTTGATTTGCGATATGAATGGAGAAGAACCGATCGCCGAGAGAGGCTACATGATTAAACTATTAAAGTTCTCTTGGTTAAATTACAGGTCTGCGAAAATTTGTCTCGACCGCAGATTGAAGAAGCACGAAGCGATAATTTAGCATCAAACCATCCTTCTTCTGGCTGCTTTTTCTTCGTCTTTGTCATCCAGTAGGTATTCTTTTGAAGAATGAATTTGCGGCCGGCAATTTTTGCACGCTGAATAGCGTGAAGCTCGACTAATGCGTTTCGCAATTCGCAATTTGTCGATGAACCAACGCACACCTAGCCATACCTATCCACCTGACGTCAGCTAGTAATTATTTTGTTATGTGTTCACTTAATGCTCATGTAAAAAAAAAGCGATGCCAACAACGAATGTAGGCCATTGTTGATGAATTTGTTGTGGTTTTGGGTTTCCAATCATTATTGTTTGCGTGCGCAATCGATTTCATCATAGAAAATTTTATCAAAATGTCAAAAACTATAATTGTTATCGCTTCAAAACGTCTAGTCGTAAACCTATTCGGTTATTGTTTATTCATATTTATTATTATTCATGGGTTTAAAACAAATATGCATTTGACGAACAAAAGTGATTGTATTCGTACAACGTGACTGCATTTATTTATTTCATTTATTTCACGTGATTGCAAATCTTTAATCGTCTCAATTACATCTTGAGATGTGTGTTGCAATACTGAGGAGAGCTTACTCTCCTCTCAAACTCAAACGTGAAATATGTAATAATTGAAACACGTTATGTATTGTTTTATTTCATATATTCATAGTTCATTGGCCAATCATGGATAGAATAAAATGAAAGACTGTATCAAATATAGCACGGTCAATGACTGCATATTTGCACAAATTCTTCTTCCTATAAAAAACGGTACAGTTTTACGCTTACATTCATCATCCCTTCGTCCTTTGGGCTATATTGTAATTTCTATAGCAAAATTGTAAAAGTTTCTATATCATATGTATACATACATCAAAATCGAATGTTTACTTGGTTTTGGGAATGATTTGATTGCAATTGGTTCGAGGTATTGCGTCTCGTTGCAGCTACGAAAAACAATCAATGGCACTTCTGGTCCTTCACCCTGTCCAACCCCCGAGAAGCCGAAATAAATAATCTTGTTGCGTGGATATTTTACATATTTGCATTCGCCATCCATTCATCATATCAAAATACAAAATAAAAGTGTATAAACAATGTTTTTGTGTTAGTTTAAATTAATCGAAATTAACTTAAATTAATTAGAATAATTTTATATACATATATAAAGAATAATTCTGCTTTTTTCCCTTTTTTAAAGAAAATATTTCTGTAGGTGTTATATTTATACAAATCATAGAAAGAAAATATAATTAATAAGTAGACTAATTCGTTATTCATGATGAAGCACTAAATGCAAACTTCGGTAGTTAATTGACGTTTAATAAACCATTGTTGTAACTTATTGCACTAGTTGCAAAATTACTCCCCTGCTTTTTTTAGTTAACATCAAGCGACTAGCAATACCTGCGTGAACTCCGTGATTGGATTTATTTGGCAAATACGTATCAAACATCCATAAAAATAACGTTTACGTATCGCAAAAGTAATTGGAATGTGTTTTGGAAACATATTTATGTGTCGAATCACGAAATCACAGTAAGTAAATTAAATGTAAATCTTACACATACCGCCCAATAATTACTTTCTTTTAAGAGTTTGCTTTTCAAGCATTATAAAAAACCCTTTCCTTTCTTTTGATATCCGCATTTAAATGACTACAAAATTCATTCTAGCCTACCATTGCTTAAGTCCTACAATGTTAATACGCAAACCTGCTGGTTACCACTGACTCCTTCTGCCTACTGATCGGGCACGCTGTCCATGTTAGGCACATAGTCGAGCGACATCAGGCATGCAAATACCGTCATCACCATCTTCGGCTTCACCTCAGTGATGTCCTCAGGCAGCGCATAAACCCTCGCGCCCGTCTTACGCGCCATACTGATCGCGTACTTGGCATTAGCGAGCTTATCCTCATCGCTGGCGGTGCGCTTCACCAGGTCATAGTTGACGGCGCCCGGCCGGATGGCGTCAATAAGGTCGATCAGCACAATCGCATTGCTAATGGAGCTGTCTTGGAAGCCTTTGATGGACGTCGCCTTGCCTGCGTCCGCCAGCCGGCGATTCGCCCACATGACGATCTCCTTCTCGACGATCGGACTGCCGCTCTGCGCCAGCTGCGTGAGCATCGACAGCGTGTACGCGCGCATCAGCTGCCAGATGAGCGCCAGCGTCAGCGTCACATTGCCATCGTTGATGTCCTGCCCGGCGATGCCCACCAGCGAGAACTTGATCTGCTTGCCCAGCTCGATGGCGTAGTTGCAGTTCTCCAGCTTCTCCATGAATTTGCGCAGATTGCTCAACTTGCGGTGCACGCGCGACCAGTCGACGATGCCCGGCTTGATGATGTCGTACAGCTGGAAGACGACGAGGCCGTCGGCGAGGTCCGAGTACAGCCAGTTGACGTGCGGCGAGACGCCCATCGAATTGATCCAGTTGCGATAAGCTAAGTGAGAATTACCACCGTTAGAAAATAAGCAGTTCCCCGACATTTACGTACTCTTCTCCTCGCGTGTTTCTTCAACGGTTTCGTACTCAATGGCGCCGTTGGTTTGCTCCAGGCCAGGATGCTTGTTGAAGAGATTTGCCACAAACGCCACGTTCAGTTTGTAAACGCCATTGACTACGTCCTGTGGGGTGACGAACGCTCGGCAGTTTAACTTGGCTGCTTGTTGCAGCATAATATCTGCACGTGTGACCATGTCTTTTTCCTGTCAATCAAAATCTTGAGTTTCTCTTGAAAATCTTTTGCAGGAGGGACTTACAAAGAGCGCCTCAGTGTTGACACCCGCATCGGCCGGTGCAATCTGCTTCAGCAGGTGCGTGTACACCTCCGAATCGTTAACATCGCTCGTGAAATTGTGGATGCGGCGGTTGGTGCCCGACCGCGCGAGATGGTAATTAACCCAGCGTAACAAGATTTGCTCCGGTGATAGCTTAAACAAGTCTTCAATTCTTTCATCCTCGTTGAGCAGCGCCGTCAGACCGGGGCAGTGCTCCAGGGTGATCTGATTGAAGAGCCCGATGCGGATGATCTGCCAGAGCAGGCCGAGCACCAGGTGCGCGGTACCCTTCGCCAGACTATGCGCGTCGATGTTCACCACATTGCACCCTATCGCCTGCGATGATGACAGCGCCAGCGTGAGGTTCTCCAGCTTCGTGTAGAGCTTCAGGTTCTTCTTGTTGATCGTGCGCTCGTCGATTGTGTCCGGGCACGAGTGATTAATGATCTTACTGCGGAAATCAACATATTACATTACACATTGCGTCGAGGTTGGGTGCAATAGGCAATTTCCGCTTACCACAAAAGAATGCCGTCTTTGACCTTCTCGTAGAGCAGTTTGCCCTCGGGATCGAGGGGCAGAAGGTGCGCGAGATCCTTGTCGTGCTTGAGATTGGAGTTGATCCAATCGGAGAAAGCGAGCTGCTCCTCGACGCGCACCGAGTGCGTGGTGCCCTCGTTGCTCGCGTGCGATGTGCCGCCCATGTGCACCAGGTTCTCCTTGCGCTGCGTCACCTGCTTGAACGAGCTGGCCACCTCGTTCGCCTTCAGGTCGCTGCACAGATTCTCAAACTCCTCGTACGACAGCTTGCCCTCGATGTTGGTGCGCTTCTTGTTCTTGAACTCCTCCTCCATTTGGCGCACCTTGTAAGCGGGTAGTTTAAAGCCGCACACGTCGAGGGCTTCGCGCAGCTCTTTGATGTCAATGTAGCCATCGTTATTCTTATCAATCTGCGGGCGACAAGAAAAACGAATATATACTTATCTCTAACAAGCACCAAATGCATATAACAAATATATAATTAGCCCACGCCAGTTGGTCCTAGACAGGATGCGCCCACTGGAGGAAATCGCTTATCAGTTAGTTATTACATGAACAAACCGCTGTTCAAATTTCGTAGGTTTGTAATTGAAATGGGCGGTTTCATAATCACAAAACATTACACAACTTACGAAGCAGAGAGCAGAGATAAATGTGGAGTGTGCAACTCACATAGGCGTAGGGCCGTTCCTCGCGTAAATTATTCACAAACTCATCCTGCTCGCTGGTGCTCGACTTGATGTTGACGACGTCCATCGCAATACCCGGAAAACGCGTGAAAACACACAAGAAAGCCGCGCACGGACAAATAAACGATTTGACGACCCGTAGTCGGTCGAATTGCGCGCACGAATAATGCGTTTCGATGCGAATCGAATCGAACTTACTCAACCCACTTACTTAACGATTGACTGTCGCCGGCGGCGGGGGCGATGTCAAGCGGGGCGTTATCGCCGCCCGCAAAAACTGATAACACCACACACTGATTGCCTCGCCGCGAGTGTAAAAACGCGACTATTTCATCTCTGCCGTGCTGACGAAGAGTGTGATTTGTGTGACAATATATCGCATAATACTATCTAATCGATTGTTAGAAACAATTAAATTCCAACCAAATGGAATTAATTAAATTGTTATACGTGGACTGATAAGAGCGGAATCGGAATGAAACAGAATCGATGGCGCTATGCATAAATATCAATCGATAAAAAATGTTTATGAGATGCGTAAGTGCATTCCGAATGGGGTTTAAGACCGTTTTTTTGTAATATTACTTCAATGACTCAGTTATTTACACTTGTGTTTAATCCATGTGTTATGATTATGAATTTTAAAGTAGGTCGTTAAGGAAAAGCGTTGGAAATACATTTCCTCGACCTAGCCCAATGATTCACCTTTCATTTCTTCATTTCTTTTCATCCTTATTACTTATTACAAAGTCATATTTCTATTTGATTGTATTTTGTGTGGGTTTTTCTATTCGACTGGATTTTAACTAAATTCAATGATTCAATCATAAATTAAATTAAAGCGTCGTAAATCGATTGACATCCAGTGCACATGTCGACACGCCCTCCTCCTTGCATTGTTTGTAGACAATCGGTTTCACTTTTGCTGCCATGTGTTGCTTGTTGTCTGCATACTAATTTAATCAATTTTCACTTTTCCTACTCCTTTGATTAAAATCTACTCAAGTAAATCAAACAAAATAATTTTAAATTTTTCAATCGAACTAAAAAACTACTGCATCCGTCTTAACAATAAGTCGTTATTTAAGTCAAGTTGAGTCTAGTCATCGTCCTCTCAAAGCATCGCTGATATTCCCTGGAAACCGTTAAATTCTGTTAGATTTCCATTTAGATCTTGCCTCACACTGCGGCTTATGCTCTGCGTGTGTGAATGAAATTTCATAAGACTTAAGTTCGTTCCTACGACTTAAGTAATATGATGCGAACGTAATCCATCCATCCATCCATCCTCCGTTTGCTTTCACATCGTGTGAGCCTACCTGTACTACCTGAGCGTGCGCCGCGCCGGTTCTAATCGACTTTGGACAGCGTCAACCTAAATACCTTTCTTTTTAATCTCGCTCGCTTCTCGTTTCTTGAAGAATTCCTCGCGCTGATAGCCGTTTAGTTGTTAATTGCTCAGAGCATTGGTGGTGTTGGTTGGCGCAGTGGCGCAAAGCATACCATTATTGAAACAATGCTATTATATTATACAGCCAGCAACAATGCAACGTGCTATTCAAATTGAAATCAATCCTAGGTATGTGCGCAGCCGGCTGCGGCTGCCACATCGCCTCAAGGTTGTAACAATATGCTAGAAAAAAAACCATGTGTGTAGACATGGAGTGTGTCTGTTTTCAAGTATGCATGACAAAAGCATGTGGCCGTATGTGCATACCATCATCAACGACATAGCGTCATCATCATCATCATCATCATCATTTTGCTGCTGGTTGGCTACTTATGTTAGAACAATTTCTATTTCTATTATACGCTTCACTCCCTTCTCTCTCCTCTGATTATTTTCAATAATATTATTACCAATTAGAACTCTGACAATGAGTCGAATTTCGAAATTCTGACGAAACGTGAAAGACGCAAAGGAAGCGTAATCGAATCGGACATTTCCTGACGATGCGCTGCGCAAAAAAAATAGCGAGATATGCAAACGAACAAACGATTACCACATGCAGTCATTCGCGAACGAACCAACACGCATGTTTGTATTTCATTACATGCTTTGCTGGCGGAAAAATGGTTACACCTATGTTTTAACACCTTATTAATACAAACGCGCGCAGACAGCTAGACGCAGAACAAACGAAGTGCGTATTATACGTACGTTGGAAATTAGCTCATTAACAGTTGCCATGAATAATAAAATCGGTAATAATTTATCAACATACATGTTGATGCAGCCGATGAAGAAACGAAGCACAAACATTGAAAGAGAGTAATGAGACAATGACTCGTCTCAGTTTGCGCAGTTAATATAATAGCTAATAACATAAACAATCACGAGACTGATTTACATTGCTGTATGTTTTCGTACGTGCCGATAAATAAAATAAACACACTAGTTGGATTCCAATAAGCAGGGGCGTTGCTGCCAATGCATCCCTTTCGAATAACCTCCCCATTGCCGGCTTTTCAAGCGAAATATTACTACTGACGAGGACGAGGGTTTTGCCGAACGCATTTCCAAAGCGTTATTCATTTCGACTCACCGTGGTAAACTGCTCCAGCAATTCAGCGCGTTCGTCTTTCGTGAGCTTCACGTATTCGGTGGCCATGTTTGGCGGGCAAGTCCTTCTTCACGTCGCACGTCGCACAAGTATTATTTGCCGGGGCAGATGCAGATCACGCCATGCACACACACACTGCATGCACCACACCAAACCGCGAAGAATTGTTCACAGGCACTATGCTCCTACTCGCAGGTGACAGCCAAGAGCGAAGAGATTCAAAGCCCGGCAATACGGGCGTGTATGTGAGGACGGACGACGCGCAAGCGGCACGCGATAGATTCACGCGACGACTACCTACTACCGCCGGTCACGGAGATTGGCGGCATCCAGCCAACGAGAGGCGGCAAGCAGCGGCAGCGGCGGTGCGGTGGCCGAGGCAAGAAGGGGTCCATATATTCAATGGCGGTTTTGGATTCGCGATGCAATCTACTATATCGCGTGGATGACTAACTCCCCCGACGCCGACGGCTCGGTGAGTCAAAACACACTCTCTTCCTTCCTCTCCTTCCTGCTCGTGAGTGTAATTAAGTCATCGAATGAATTGCACGCCGTTTTGATTCAATAAACCTACTCATGCTCGTCTTCCGTCCGCTCGTATGACTATGACTAATCTTGGTTAGGTGCAGGAATGATTCGGCAATAATTTCGAATTGAATTTCCAAGCAGTAAGTGGGTGTTTCTTGGGTAATTTTTAAGTGGAAATAGAGTACGAAGTAGAATGTGAAGTGAAGACAATGGAGGAGAAGATTCTCAGGCTCACACTCGCTCGGCAGCACAGCGGTTTCGGTTGGAATACGGTGAAAATTATGCGATTCTAATTAAATTCAATTCGGTGCCCGGTTTCGAATAGCGGATGGTTCTCATCCGTTTTTTAGATTTATACCATGATTCATTGCGCGATATTTGTTTGATAACGAGAGGTCATGTTAAAATTATCATAGCAAATATTATGTTTCGAATGCAAATAACGATTAAATTATTTTTAGACGTGTCAATGATTCATTTCCAAGTTCAAGATCTCATCAATTATTTTATAATATACCTACTAACTAAATTTATAATATTAGAAATTAGACCGTAGTTATATTTTATTTTAACTTTTGGAGACGCAGGTATTTTAGTCAAACGTGACGAAGGTGCTGACACATTTTTTGCGAATCAATAAGTATCCCCCAAAGGGGCAAGTCTAATTTTGTGCCTGCCTAGCAAAACGTAGGGCACTGCTCTTCTTATTTCTATAGTCACAATACATACGAGGCAATGTTTCCGTTTTCCGTTTAGTTATTTACATAACAAAATAACTGTTGACATTTGGGAGCGGTTCTTACTCAATGTTTAGTCTTGCCTTCATCCCACATTTCGCATTTCCTTGACATCTGAAATGCTACCGCTTTTTAAATTAAATTTAAGTATATCTAGTTTATCTAAGTCTAATGTATAACAATTGATTGTTAAATAAGCGCAAATGATAGAGAGAAATGAGAAACACGTTTCATTAATGGCATGTCGAGTCTGAGAAGCATTGGAATTTCAATAAAATGACTCATCAACTAGCTACTTATACGTTATATCTATAAACGTAATCGAAAACGAAAATCTATCCTTGAAATCAAGTCGCAACTTAAATCGTGAGTAGTGCGTTGGCGACTCCATTCGAAGCACGCGAATCACGAATTCAATGTTGACATTACATGAAGAATTTATTATTATTACACACTGACATACACACGTACACGATTAACATTTAATCATTTTGATAGAGTGTAAATAACTGATTTAGTTAAGTTTGATTTTAAATAGCTGAGAATCAATCGAATTCCGTTCCGATAGTGATACTTATATCACCCGATTGAATAAATGTTTGATGATACCAACGGTTCGTATCGACAACAACTGCAAAATTGATAAATTCACTTACGATTATGTATTTAAACATTTTGCGGATAACTTACTGATTTCGCCCGGTTCGACAATCGCTTCAAACTCGCCGCATACATACTGACATTCCGGCGGCGGCGCTAGACGCCATTTTTTCCGCCCCCGCAGTTGAGCCTGCCATGATGCATACCGTACATTATCCACCTAAGTTTTAATATTTGATTAGATAAATACCTAACTAATTATTTATTTATTTGTTTCATCCAGATGATGACTTACATGCATATGGGCACCTTCGCCAGGCCCACCCATAAAGATCCAGCTCAGCGCCATATTCTCGGAACTCGCCGGCAGGAAGTACGGACGCTTGTAATGGCGGCGCAAGACTCTCCCAGCCGCATCATTGCAATTACTCCACCCAATGTACCACGGCAGCGTTCCTTCCGCTAATTGCGCACGCTCAGCGCTCATATTAAGCGCCTCGCGCAATGACTTGAATTCGGTTTTGTACGGGAAGAACTGGCACGTCTTTTTACCGCCGCCGCCGCCATAGAGCCGCCGGAAGAAGGCGAAATCGAAGACTTGCGTGGCGCTCCAATCGCGCGTGCCATCAGCGACGATCAAAGGCCGCGCGGGGCGTGCGTAAATCTCCTCGAAATCCCGCTCAGAAATATTGTGCACGCGTGCGATGCTCCTTACGCCCACACACAACCGGCAGTCTTCTTCCGGTGGGCGGAAGACTTTTGTTGTGTCGAATGGAAATGCAATCAAACACTAATATTGCCATCAATTTGTTATCTTAATAAATCTGGTTACTTAAATACTTACATCCGAATTGAAGTCGATTAAATAGCGCCCCAAATACAAAATGGCGATCAACACAACAATTCCAAAGACGCCATATTTATGACGAAGATTTCCGGGTTTGGCTTGATTATTATTGCTTGTGAGAAGGGTGTATTTTTGGATTTCTTGCGTGATCTCAGCGGATGTAATGCCCGAAGCTCGGGCGCGTTTTAGAATGCCTTGCAGGCGTTTCTCGGCCTTTTGCTGATGCATCTTCACGCTTCGCACGCAGGCGAGTGACTGCCGCTTCAGTCTTACAGTTTTCAATCAGGCCGGAATTCAATTTCGAACGCATTACGACAATAAGGGCTTATCGGTCGTTTGTGGCCGGCGCACGCGGATGAAGTCAATCAGGCGGAAGGCTGTTTCATTACAGCCGCCACCTGCTGCCCGCCCGATAATGGCGTCGACCGCAAGCAACCCGCCATGATGCGTATTGATCCGCAGGTGGCCATTATGACCTTGATATTCATTTCGCTATCCAAGGAAGCCATTTTTAGCAAAACTATGTAATATTAAATCGTTTCTCTTATGCGATTACATTTAGGATGGTTATCCTTTACGTCCTTACGCCCTTAAGGAAATTTGATACGGCTCTGTGCTATCATATAACACTTTACTGATACGAACTCGTTTTTCAAGGCTATTCGTGGCAATAGATTAGTAGCGGTAATCCAACCAACAGCTGTTTGATAAGCTTGCAATCTTTCATTCTGTATAAGTTCTATTAATTTAATGCTCATTTCTCGCCGAATCGAATAATTTAATTAAATGAACTTATTCAGAACGCAGATTACACGAATACAATGTGTCTTTAACTGTACATCGCGTGGGTGTTGCAATTGTGCATGAAATAAGCGAGAATGTTGCTCATATCCGAAACGCGAGTGTTCTAATTGGTGTAAGAGCTCACAACCATCTGTTTGCTTCAAATTCTATTAATAATTGCTTTGATTTTAGATTGATTTAGATAGATTTGATTTAGATTGATGGAAAATTTATAGCTCTTGCAATCGCTCGAATCATGGACATCGCCAAGTCGCTATTTCGCGATCGCGACCACGAAGGATATGTGGGCAAAGAAGACAACAATGTAAGCCAAGAAAACATTTCTAACTACCTAATTCGAACTAATGGGAATGCCTGTAGAAGCGCGAATTGGAATTGGCGATATCGGAGATTGAAGAGGAGCAGGAGCACCAACTCGCTGAGAGTTTGCACGACGGTCTCACCATACACGACGAACGCCTCACGCCCAACCCGGGCGGACCCTTCTCAGCGCTCACACCCTCCATGTGGCCGCAGGACATCATGGCGAAGCTGTCCGTGCTGCCCGAGGACCCCAACTCGCAACCCGAGTACCGTTTCGACGAGTTCGGCTTTCGCGTCGACGAGGAGGACGGACCCGAGCAGAGCTCTAACAAACTGCTGGGCATTCCTTTCGTCGAGGACGCACCGCATCGACTCAACTGGGTGGCGCACCTGGAGTTCTCGCACAGCAAGGAGGCGTCAGCGCTCACATGGGATAAGGTCGAGGTACGTCTACCGCAAACAGAGAAGCTCGCCGCGATGATCCGCGATGGTGTGCCGCACTCTCTACGGCCGCAGCTCTGGCTGCGTATGTCTGGTGCGCTCCTCAAACGCCAGCAATCGGAGCTCGCCTACAAGGACATCGTGAAGATGTCCAGCAACGACTCGCTGATGACGTCCAAGCAGATCGAAAAGGATCTGCTGCACACGATGCCGACGAACGCGTGCTTCGGCAATCTGACCAGCACGGGCGTACCGCGTCTGCGGCGTATTCTACGCGGCCTGGCGTGGTTGTATCCCGATATTGGGTATTGCCAGGGTATGAGCGTGATCACCGCCTCGCTGCTGCTGCTGCTCGAGGAGGAGGACGCCTTCTGGATTATGGTGACGATCGTTGAGGATCTCCTGCCGGCGTCGTACTACAGCTCGACGCTGATTGGCATCCAGGCTGATCAGAAAGTGCTCCGCACGTTGATTACGAATTTCCTGCCCGATGTGGATGAGACGCTGCGCAATCACGATATTGAGTTGTCGCTGATTACGATGAATTGGTTTCTCACACTGTATGCGAATGTGGTGCACATGAAGATCCTGTTGCGCATCTGGGATTTGTTGTTCTTCAACGGGTCGCTGGTGCTCTTCCAGATCGCGCTCGGTATGCTCAAGATGCGCGAGCCGGAATTGAAGCGGCTGGAGAACTCGGCGCAGATTTTCAACGCGCTGTCGGATATTCCCGGCGATATCGATGATGTTGATAAATTGATTGAGGTAAGAACGAACTCTTTGATGGAGAAAGGGTGTGTTTGTAATGCAGAGCACGGTAGGTTTCGATGGAAGTGGCTAGTTCGCTCAATGATGTGATGATCGAAGCGTACCGCCGTCGTCATCTTGCATACCTGATGGCTGACCAGGGTGCGCTCGTTGGCAATCCGGAGGCGGCACCCAACCTACCCAAGCAGCATCTTGCGCGGCGGCAGGTGAAGAAATCCAAGTCCGTCATCCAACTGCTGCTCTTCAACGAGGCCGGCAGTAATGATATGAAGTGCAAGAACATCAAACAGACGGAGATCCTTGTTGATCTACGTGATGCCATCTTGCAGGTTGTAGCCTGTTCTTAGCATACTGATGACATTAATAAACGGTGTGTTTATTGTTAGATTGTACGACATTTTCTGCAAATCGACCCAAAGTTGAGCAACGAAATCTCCTTGGTGGCAGACTACTCGATGGAGAGCCACGCCGCCGACCACTCCAACTACATCAACGTGTCGAAGAACCGCAAACGGCGCGCGAAAGCCCTCCTGGATTTCGAACGCCACGCCGATGACGAGCTGGGTTTCCGCAAGAACGACATCCTGACGATCATCAGCCAGAAGGACGAGCATTGCTGGATCGGCGAGCTGAACGGGCTGCGCGGCTGGTTTCCGGCAAAGTTCGTCGAGCTGCTTGACGAGCGCAGCAAGCAGTATAGCTGCGCCGGCGACGACAGCATCTCGGAGACGGTCACCGATCTGGTGCGCGGCACGCTCTGCCCGGTGGCGAAGCAGGTGCTTGAGCACGGCATGAAGCGGCCGAATTTCCTCGGCGGACCCTGCCATCCATGGCTGTTTATCGAGGAGGCGGCTACCAAAGAGGTCGAAAAGGACTTCAACTCGGTGTACAGCCGACTGGTGCTGTGCAAAACCTATCGCCTGGACGAAGATGGCAAGGTGCTCACGCCCGAAGAGCTGCTCTATCGTTCGGTGCAGTCCATCAATCTCTCGCACGACAACGCACACGCGCAAATGGACGTGAAGCTGCGCAGCCTCATCTGCCTCGGGCTCAACGAGCAGGTGCTGCACCTATGGCTAGAGGTGCTCTGTTCGAGCAGCGACATCGTGCAGAAGTGGTACCATCCTTGGTCGTTCATCTACAGTCCCGGTTGGGTGCAGATCAAGTGCGATCTGCGCATCCTCTCGCAGCTCTCCTTCAATCTCAACCCCGACTGGGAGCTGCCCGTGAAGAAGGAGACCAACAATCAGCCGCTCAAGGAGGGCGTGCGTGATATGCTCGTTAAGCATCACCTTTTCAGCTGGGACATTTAGACTGAATCAAACTGGCGTCCAAGAAGCGTTTTTTTAAGTTGTTCGTTTAGCAGCCGAGAGAGGCACTCGTTTCGTAACTTGGATCTCATCCGTTTTTTTGGGCTTATATTTTAACAAGTATCTTAACGTGTTTTTTTCGTTGTACGCTGGATTATTTATTTATTTATCATAGTGAGAAATCGTTTACGCTTGCTTGTAATTATTCAGGGATGTGATATACAAAATGGGCGGCCAGGTGGCGATCGCGAATTGAAAATTGAAACATATTTATGACAGTGTCTTAACAGATTTATATAAACCCACATGTGTTTCGATTTTGATGAAGTCTGCTTTACATCATCAGCGATTTGATTGTCCGTTGAAATGATTCAGATCGGTAGCACCGTTTTTCAAGACTTCAAAATGCATCACTTGTTCGATTCCTTTACTTACATTATTTACAATTATAACATTAATTACACACGCGAAGACGTGACTGGATTTTACATCAAATGATGATGATGTACAGCGGGACGATTTGTGTAAAATATATCAAAGCAAATCAAATTTGCTGCGAAAATTGTATAAAACTTACTTCCCCCCAATTGATTTTCATCATAATCATCAATGTATAAAATTAACCAAATTCTAAATAAATCATTCTATACGTAACGCAATCCGCCGCATGTATAATACTCGAGGAATACGTTTACAATCACAATGCAAGCCCCAGTCCGGCATTTATTTCGCTTGTTTCTTCAAGTGTTTGAGCGCGCACTTTGCCGCTGTGCATTTGGCAATGCGATAATTCCGACCAATACCCTTAAACGTTCCCTTGCCGAAGACTTCGACCGACACACGCACGCGCCGACCATCGGCGAGCTTCTCAGCGCGCCCAAACTTGGCCGTTTCAGGCTCCAGCTCCAACAACTCCCTAATCGGTGACTTTGGCACCTTATTCGAAAACTGTTCAATCTCACTCCGCATCATCTTATAGTAAACCCGCCAGACGGCATCCAACGATCTGCCTGAATCGAGAAAGATCGCGCCCGCCACCGATTCGAACACGTCGCCGAGCACCTTGGGCACTTCGACATCCTCCACTTCTTCGCTCTCCTCCACGTCCAGCAGATACAAATCATCGCTCACCTTATGCCCGGCATCCTCCTGCGTGCGTATGAACTTCTCAATCACCAAATGCAAACCGGGGGAGAGATACCGAAAATACTTATGGAACTCGTACTTTACAGCCAAGGACGCAAAGATGGTGTTATTCACCAGCGCCGAGCGTAAATCAGTGAGAGCACCTGGTGAATGCATGCGTTGGTCTTCGTACAAATGCCGTGTAATCAAGTAATCCAACACGGCATCGCCTAGGAATTCCAGCCGCTGATAGCAATCCGTGATGGTGTTCGGGGAGTACGAAGCATGCGTGAGCGCTTGCAGCAGATAAGAGCGATCGTAAAATTGATAGCCCAGTATCTGCTCGAAGCGCTCATACCCATCGAGCAGGATGCGTAAGGTGCCTTCCGGATCGGGTAAATGACGCAGTAATGGTGAGTCTGGGATGTTCAACTCCCCGTAGCTACCATCCTCGAATCTCGGCAGCACTCTAATACCCAGCCACGCCATAAACAGCAACGCACCACGCGGCCCGCATTCGATGAGATACGCACCGATCAGCGCCTCCACGCAATCCGCAATGCTCTTATCCGGTATGCTGTGCTGCGTGACGAGATTGTAGGGGATCAGTCCGCCGACGAGCGTCTCATCGACATCGTCCGCCTTACTGCGGAACTTGGTGCACAGTTCCTCCAGCGTCATGTGCCGCGTCTCCACGTAGTCGGCGAGTGTGAGGTAGCTGCCGGGTATGCACGACTGGCTGAGCACCTCCTCCAGCTCCTTCGACACGCAGTAGCACGGCGGCAACCAATTGTCGTGCGGATCGAACTTGGACGCGATCATCATCATACCCAGTTGCTTACGCTTGCCGAGGCGATACAGATTGAGGTTGCTCACCTGCTTCGAGCGCAAGTGGCTTAGTTTACCCTCGTGCGTATTCTCGTACCGCGTGTAGAGGTAGTCGGTGATGGCGTACTTGAGGAACGAATCGCCGATGGTCTCCAAGCGTTCGAGATTGATGCCGTCGTTCGCATTGGACATGGTGAGCGCTTGCAGGATGAAACTTGGACTAGGTCCCGGGTGGTCATCGAGATCTGGCTGTGCATCGAAACTAAACTTGGCCGGAGGACTGTCGTCGTTTCCAACCGCTGGCTCTAGCTTGGCGTTGTTCACGGCCGCATCGCGTATTTTAATCGGTCGGTAGTCATAAAGCGCAATCAGCGAGCCGGTTGGTACTCGTGCCACGTCGATTGTGGGTAATGCGGCGCCCTTTGCGAAAGCTTCATCGGCGCGCAGATAGTTGTGTTTGACAAGCGCCTCGTATTTCGTGTTCACCGCTTCGTCGAAGCGCCGCTGGTATTCGTCGCTGAGTTGCAGATCGTCCGCCCAAGTAGCGCACGTGTTCTCGATGATACTCTCGGTTTGAGTGTCGTCTTCAATGGCGTCCTCCTCAACAGCTTCTGCTTGGTAATCGTCCTGAAACTTAATATGCAGCCCACCGAATTGCGAGTCGTTGCCTTCCTCATCCGAAGACGGTAGGCTGTCCGTGTCGGAGTACGAGTACGAGTCATCCATCCAATGCGTGGGCGAACCGTAACGCACCGGCGCCGATGATGAAGGCGTCGTGGCGCCGCCAGCAAGTGTGTCGTTGTTTAGCATGTCGTTGGACCACGTGCCGATCTCCATCCAATTCGGGTCCTTTTCGGCGTCATCCTCCGACTCGTCCTCTTCCTCCGAGGATTTGCTTTCGGCGGTGGTGACGGCCCGCTCGATGAGGTCCTCTATGATGTCGGTGACTTCCAAGCGAAGCTTGGAAGTGGATTTAGGCAGTGGTTTGCTTTTATTCAGCACATCCGACAGGCTCCAACCGAAGTTCAAAGCATCCCAGACGAAAGCTAAAAGAAAACCAATAAGAATTTGCTTCTTCTCAGGAATGGTTCTAACTTCTTTCTAATTTCTCCCGGCCAAGTTTGATGTCCTGTGCGACCACGCAGCGAATCTCATCAGCAATGAGCAGTGCATTGATACGGTAGAGGATGCACGGAAGACACACCGCCATCCGCCATAATGACGCCGGAAATGGATGGATGGCGCACAGCTCCGGCACGAGGATCTGCTTCTGCTCGAGGTTCTCCCGCTTGGCGCGCTTCGTCTCCTCGCTGCTCGTCGGCAGTGCCACACCCTTACGGTTCACGTACCGCGGCGTGAGGAAATTCAAGCGCGCCGATGTATGATCCACATCTAAAACCCTCTCTTGTAATGCACCTCAAAATACTCAGCATAAACATACCTAGTAAATGCTGTTCGTTGTTCTGTATCTCGATGTTATACTTCTTGAAATAGTAGTCGCGAAATGTGCCGTAATCCGACCCAGGGAACGCTGACGCCGGACTAAGATTCTTGCAGATCTCCGCCACGTAAAAGTACTGCGGTTGGTCCTGGTTGCGGTACCAGGGCATCACCACCGCATCCCTATACTGCTGCGCGTCAAACACGTAGCATTTGCGCTCCGCATCCGGAATATGCGTGGGCAGATCGTAGCGCTTCGCAAAGATCACCTCGAGAAACTCCCAGTCGATAAACGTCCGCGCACCATCATCGCTCCGAATTGTGGGCACCGTAAAAAAGTTGCTCAACGCGCGCGCTGGTTCAAAATGCATTTGGTACTTCTGCAGCCGCAGTACGCTGGTAAACGTGTAGTTTTGAAACTCTCGAATGCGATCGCATTGCTCCGCGGTCAGCTGTAAGCCCTCTGCGCAAAGGTCCAGCGCGACATTCACCTCGCCAGAGCGCGTGAAGATCGGGAACGGACAGATGGGTGGTATCTGTTTGGCGGTGAGCAAACCGAAACCTTGCGCTGACTCTTCAGGCGGATAGATGCGCCTACCGCGTGTGTTTTGCTCCTCTGGAATGGGGCACGTGAGCGTCATAACAATGCGATAGAAGTAAGTCCCGCATGCTGCAGTAGTTGGCAGACAATCCCGTAGTGCAGAAGCAACCCGCTTGAAGTAGTACTGTCTTCTCTTTGTGGTGCCTGGTCTTTGCTCAATACTCTCCACACTCAGCTCCTCGTCCTCCTTCTCTAGCGCAAAGTCGTTCCAATCCGGCTCGGTGGCCCGAAAGTTCTCCTTGGTAATCGGATTGAGATGGTCGTCCAGCTCTGCAGATTTATGCAGCAACTGGCACATAAAGAACGCGGCCATTTTCTTAGCAGCCACTTCCGATGGCGCCAATGGACCCTCCACGGTGAGTTTCACCGGCGAATTAATCGGCAGCCGCAGATAACAGCGATAGTCGCCGTTCACACAACGCGAATGGTAAGCCGGCACTAATTTGGTAAAGGCATCGCTTGGAAGTTTAGCACAGTAGCGATTGATTAATTGAATGGCGGCGTTAACGGCGAGAACCTCATTGCTGGGCGTTATATAAGGCCGAAACTGATTGCAATACAAATCCGAATAGATGACACTCGTCGTGTTGGATTCCACCTGTCCGCAGCGCGAGAGCAGAATTTTCTGCACGACTTTAAACTCGGCCAATTGCCGCAGAGCTGTTGAACTGTCCTTGCTATGCACCAACGTTACGTAGTATGAGGTCGAAGTACGCGCACGAGCCTTGGTGTAGACGTAGCTATGGAACGTGGGTGGTGCATCGAGGCGAAGGACAAGATTACATTTGGGCAGATCGTAGCCCTGCTCGAGGACTGGCGTGGCGATGAGAATGTTGCACTCATGCGCGCGAAACTTCCGTAGGACTTCCTCCTGTCGGCGATGCTCCAGCTCAGCTTCGCGCATCTCCGTCGCCGGGTCCGCGGTTTTGTCGACGATGAACTGCACTCCCAGCCACCACATGGTCTCATCGCCGTTCATTACCGTCTGCACAAGTAACGTTAAAACTAGCATAACTTTCCGGTTTCCGGTTACTTTGACTGTTTGTATACTCACCGACAAGATGGAGTGCACCACTTTAGCTGTAAGACTGTTCCGTACAAAGATTAAGGCACATATCCCGTCGTCCTGCTGGGGGCGATGGTAAAACCGGCGGTTACCACCACGTGGATGGCGCCGCCCTTTGGTATACACCACCTCCGGAGGTTTATCCGCAGCTTCGCTAAGTACCGGCGGTGTTGGACGCGGTTGATCACTAGGTCCCAACGCGCGCAACAACTCAATGAGCCGCTCCACGCGCCCGCTGGCAAACGCCCGTAAAGCGTCGTACTCCTTCATGGCGCCGATGGCATCGTCCACCAACGCGCGCACTTTGACCATCAGTGTCTGCACGGCCAACAGCAGCAAGAAGTGGCGTTCGTAGGCGACCTTCACGCGCAGTTTCTCGATCTGATGCAGCAAATGCACGGCGGCGTAATGTGCGCCCAACACCCCAAACTCATCCAACACCCGCTCAAAGTCGCCCAGCATGCGCAACGGTGTCACGCTCGGATCCGGTATCTGCTTCAATTCCTCAGCGAGCTCATCGCAATCATTCCCGTAGATCATCAGCAAGTCATAGCGGTGATCCCGCAAGAAATCACTCAACGCACGGATCTCAGCGCGAATCGCCGCTGATAACTGCGCATCCGGGCATGGACGCTCATCGAACGCAATCATGCATTCGATGGGTTCGCAGCTCAACTTCACCAGCGTGCACAGCTCGCTGGACGTGTCGATCTTCGCGTGCAGCAGCGTCTCCAAGCGGCTCATCTCCGCCTCCAAGTGCATCGGTTTGAGATCCTCGCTGAGAAAACCGGAGACGAGACCAATCACACGCGGGCCGCGGCGGCAGTGCGCTACGATACGATCGAGATGCTTCTGCTGGTCGGGCGCAAAGCAATCGTCGATGATGAGGATGTTCATGAAGGAGACATCGTAATGCAGAGTCGCGAGGAGTTGCTCGCATACTTCGGCGGTGAGCAGGATGATGATGTGCGCTCGCAGCGTGCGTTGCCATTCGTCGGCCGGTGGGATTTTCTCCAATGTCGCCACCGATAGATCTGATTTGTTGTTAACCGGTGAGCCAATGAGTACGCGAGCAGTAAGTCGGTTGGGCTTACTTAGTAGGCGGAAGTACGGTAGTGGGGGAGAAGAGGAATGGACATATTGTTAGACTTACCAGTAAGCAGACGGATATGGCTGGAGAGCGTGTGCGCATGGTGCGCGGCGCAGATGTAGAACGCGCGCCGTCCACCCGTTGCGCGCATCTCGTGCGCCAACTCCTGCACCACCTTGACGGCGACGAACGACTTGGACACGTGCGTGTTGAGGCATACGATCGTGTTGCGCTCTTTGAGCTTGGCGATCAACTCCACCTGGTACTCGGGCGGTGTGAACGTGTGCGTATAGAAGTGGTCCGCGTGGTAATTCAAACCCATTGTGACTTTGTTTAATTTACTAACTTTACACTAACTTTATACCAACTTTACACCAACTGTACACCAACTTTACACTAGGGCGGTGGCGGTTTTGGCCACCCTGCTTGGGTTTGTTGGTTGGGAATGTAAACAAGGACATTGCCAACCGCTTTCAGACGCGTCTCGTTTGGTTGGCATCGGCGCGCACGAATGGCGAACGTTTCCGGCGCGGTTGCAACATTTTTAACTCATTTGTTTGCGGGTTTTGGGAGCGCACGAGGCGGCGAAAGTGCTCGCTGGACGGGAGCAGAGGTAGGAATTTGAGGTTAGATGGAAAGGATGGAAGGGTACAGATAGGGTTGTGCTTTTCGCTGGTTGCCTAACTATCTCCTCCACTGTAAAAGTTTTGACGTTAATGACCGTTGAATATTTAAAGCGTGCCTGGTTTTTTGCAGTTTATTTTACATTAAGTTGTAAAAAATACGAGATTTACATGAAGTCATTATCAGGATTTACTAGTTTCATCTCCCCACATCTCGCCCTCGATTATTGAGACACACACACACATAACATTTACAAACATAAACAATAAATTATTGCAATTTGGTAACAACAGAATGCAATTTCTGCAACGTTCTATTTAACATCATCTTTGCAACATTTCTTTAAAAACCTATTCGTTGTTGTTTAGTGTCTACACTAGATTTGTTGCCGTGGTGCGGTTTTTTGTTACGTTCTCAACGAATTCAAAAATGCCCTCTTTTCTTCTGGCTATCAACATCACAAAAATTAACTAGATGCTTTAAATTATATCTTGTTTAAACTTAACTTAATCGACTAACAAATAAGAAGTATTAAAAATCATAAAACTCTTTACATGGAATGAGGATATGAATGCCCGCAGAGGATTCATTGGAATCTGGTCGATTTCGTGGTTTGTAGTCAGCTAGTTCGCAACAGGAAGAAGTGGAAAGGAATAATAATTAAAATTTAAAATTTAGTTAGTTATAGGGGTAAAATAGGTATCAGGAGAGCGGTTCACGTGTTGTGTTTGGCAAAAAGAGGCATAGCAAACCGCCGCCGATGAGCAGCACGGCGACGATGAACGTCGGCGCCGGACAGTACAAGTCCAGCAGCATCGCAATCACTATATTGCCGATGATGCCGCCAAGACGCGCTGCTACCATCGATATCGCTACACCGGTTGCTCTGTTTCACAAAAAGCAACAACAATAATAATATAGAAAAGATCGTTTTGCAATTTAGTATCCTACCTTAAATTTGTGGGGAAGATTTCTGTGATTAGACAATCCAACGCGGCATTACCGCATGATATCACACTGCTGAAGATTGCCGACACAATTAGATTATGGACCTTGTTATAAACGAAGTACATTGATGCAGCGCAGATACCCGATGTGAATGTACTGAAAACTAGCAGTATTCCAAAAGTTAATTAGTAAGAAAAACAGGGAAGAAAAAGGTAACTAACCCAAAAAGAACTTCCGACCCAAGCGATCCATGCCCATTACAGCAATGATATTGCTGGGAATAGCGGACGCAACGGTAATCAACGACTCAAGAAACACGGAGCTTTCGATCTTATCGTTGCATTGACTATCGTCCAATTTACCCATGGCGACCACGTAGTCGGTCACTTCGCACACCGACGCACTGGCGTTCGGGTGGGTCCGCGCATACGCATCAAAGCGATTGAAAAGCTCCGGAAACCACATCATCAACCCGTAGTAACCGATATGGAACGTAAAGTTGATCGTGATCGAAATAGTCGTGAAGCGCACAATAGGCGTTTGGAACAACGTCCGACTATTGTCGTAGATATCCGCGATCATATTCACGTACTTGCCCTTCAGCGGCTTCTTCGGCTCCTTGCACTGCATCGTCTCATCGAGAATCAAATGCTTCACCGGATACTCGCTGCGATCGTTCCCAGTATTGATCTGGTAGATCTTGCGGAAGATCTCCATCGCCTCCTCGCTTCTGCCGCACGCAAGCAAAAACTTGGGTGATTCGGGCAGGAAGCAGAGGAAGACAGCAACAAGGAATGAAGGGACAGCGCAGATCAACAGGAAGATGCGCCATGAGTTGTAGACAAAGGTGGCGCCATAGTAACCAATCCCCGATGGGATAATCAACCACGCAAGCGCCGCCACGAATAAATTGCCCAACGTCCAAAACGCCGCCATGAAGGAGAGCATCGAACCGCGCTTCGATTTCGGCTGGAATTCGGCAAAGTACGACCAGATGACTGGTCCGCTTCCACCCAAACTAAAACAAAGAGTTTTAGGTTAGTTAGGAGTTTCGGCAGCGCCATATTGCTTCCGGTATAACTCACGCAGCGCCATTGAGAAAGCGAAAGAGCATAAACAATCCATACGACTGCGAGAAACTCGATGCGACTATGCAGATGCCGTTCATGAAGGAGATGGCGATCAGGACCTTCTTGCGGCCGAGCGAGTCGGCGACGGAGCCCCACGCATACGCACCAACCATCATCCCTATGAAGATGATGGAATTCAACCATCCCTTGGTGTGCGTGTTGAGGTCGAGGTCGCATTGCGCCGATGGGAGGATAAACGACATGGAGATGACGTCCATCTCCTCGGAGGTGCTCACAAAACCGCAGACGGCGAGCAGCAGGTAGTGGAACTTGCCGTAACCGGTGCGTTCGATGGCGCCCTCAAAGTCGGCCTTGTCGCTGTTTGAAGGCGGTGGTTGTGGGCCGGCAACGGCGCCTCGTTCCGCATCGTGTTCATCCTCACCCTTGGCGCCCGTGGAGCTTAACGGCGGCACGATGGGCGGCAGGTGCGGTGGAAGCTTTTGCAGTTCATACCCGGTGGTGGCGGTGGTGGTGGGTTTGTCGGCGTTGCCATTCGGCACACGCTCATCGCTTACATCGCACGCAGTGTTCAACTGACCCTTCAGTGCAGCGCGATCACCTTCGACCATTCTACGTGGATCGATGCGGATCGTGGTTGCTCAATTTGGAGGGAAGGCGGCGTGCTGCTTATTTTCCGTTGCTTCTTGTTGCGCTGGAATTTTGAGCATTTTGGAATTTGCGTGGAATTTTTAACGATATGCAATAATGACCGTTACGTGCGGGAATTTAATGAATATTTGATTACGCCTTGTTCGATATGTGTTCGACGTTCGAGGAATAATCCACGTTAATTGTAATAATGATAATAATTACGCAGATATCGGTGGCTCGCACGCGGCGACGCAACATTTCTCAGCATTGCCTTTATTTTGTTGTTAGAAAGTTGTTTTCCAACACGCGTGGCCGCCAAGTGACAATATCCACGAAATGTTTGCATTATTAGTAATCGAAGAAATCATTTCGGCCAAAAGCATGTAAGTACCTAATTTATTGATTACTTACTAGTTCAATATAGTACCCAGTCGATAAGTGCACGAGCGCGGCGAGCGAAATCACAAAACTTATGAAAGCGTCAGCTGAACTTCTCGAAACCAACGACGCGTTGGAGACAATCGACGACGATGATTAGCATTGTGCCACGAAATATCGATCAATATTGATCCTCTTGTCCATTGACTTCTATCTATCTACTTCAAATCTATAATAACTACTTCGAAATCTTGTTTACACACGGCAAACAACAATAAGAACCACCGAAAAAAAACAACGTTAGTTTTTAGTTCTTGTTGCGTCGATGATGTGTTTCAACATTTTGTTCATCGGCGGCGCAAAAAATCGACTATTAATCGTGCTTTACACGTAACTTGGGTTTTAAACACAACACGCATACACACGGCTGTAAAACGATTATTAATCAATTAACCGAAACATACACACATAACGAAACACGTTGTTATCCTGTGGCGCGGAGAGCAGTGCGCGATCGGTTGGTAAGCTGGGTATATTGTTGTTGTTGTGTTGCGCGCGGTGTTAGTTTCGGCGGCGCACTGAAACGGTTTGTCGCCGCGGCCGGGCAATTATTTGAAAACAGCGCGCTTAGCGCACGCGCGCACCGCGTCACTTAACACACGAAACGAGGGACCAAAACGACGACTTAAGTCGAGTGAAGGTGTACAGGATGTTACCGAGAACTCCTCCCCTCTCTCTACTCAATTAGCTTATCTTCAATTCGCCCCACCCACACGCTTCGCATTCCTCGTCCTTCTCCACCGCCGTCACCTAATTCGTGCTGATATGAATGGATAAATCAACAATGAAAGTCGCTCCGACAACAATATCGCTCGCCATCGATGGTGGTTGACCATCGCATCGCGATACTTACGCGCACGATGATGATGATGATGATGATCTATTTGTTTGTTGAATGGGCCGAAAAGTTTCGATTAGCGAGCGTGCGCGAAAAGTGGAAAGTTGTTGCTTGCCATGCTTTTCGCATCCAACGAAACATTTTGTCGCATTTTTTTTTGCATAATAAATTACTTATCATCGTTCTACCCTACGTTATGCATAATTCCGGTATTTGCATAAATTGCTTTCGGATCGGCGGTAATTTGAAACTGTTAACACATCCTGTATACGCGAATTTCCCACGAGTTGCGCGCATCGAATTAGAACTCATTAACAAATGATAATGGGCCCAACAACCACCGATTTTTATGCGACCATTAGCCGTGCCGCGTGCGTGCGTGCGTTAATGTCGTCGTGTCAGTTTTACGCTCGGTGTGATAAGTAATAATGCATTGACGGAAAATTGCAAAAGGCTGTTAAAACAACCGAAAAATTCGGGTGTTAAGTGGTTGTAACCACGGCTAATACCTACCGATGTATTACGATTTTTTTTTTCATGGAACTAACTACTAACTGCTAATTGCTTGTGTCAAGCAGTATCGCAAAAATATGGAAATCCCGCTCTCTGGCGCGCATCATTGTTGACCGAATTGATTCGCACTTAACTGTTCTCGGCGATCAAATGAAAAATTGCGCATCGCAAAAAAATCAATTCACAAATCAATAACTATGAGTACATTATTGCTACCATAGTAAGTAGATAATCGTGGACACGGATACGGAAATACATCAATGCTGTTTATGTAAGGGATTTAATCATGAGCTCGGCAAATAATTACCTTTTAATCGGTTTGCAAACACAATGCAATAAGTAACTACACTTACTATTCCTATGCCAAATGCTGTGAAACTGACGAGACTCACCCAAAAGTTTGTAAACAGCGGCGTTTGTGAGTGTCGGCGGCGGTGAGCCACTGCGGGGGCGGCGAGTAACCGCCACTGAATGAAGGCGGCCCGCTATCACTACTTATACGCGACGCATAGAGATAGATCAAAACGCTCCGAAAAACCGCGGGTGCGTTTTCTTTATGACCTACAATCATCACGCGTATTGCAGTAGCTAATCTCAATTCCTGCCCACGCATACACTACCTAATCATCATACTTCAAACAGAGGTAATTTTGAGGAAAGAAAAATGAGGCTTTCGAACTCTTAACATCCATACTTGTTACTTGTTATTCAATTG
>JARJDR010012221.1:0-34977 GCA_030264135.1 Myllaena sp. GC000078 | reverse complement strand
TCCTTCTCGACCTTCTGCAGCCACAGTAACAATGCCGCAATGGCCTCCTTGAACTGACCGGAATACAGCAGTGCCTCTTCCAGTTTCCGCTGACGATCGACACTCTTATTGCACACCGAGGTCCACTTATTCTTCAACTCGATGAGCATCTGTTTCAGAGTCGGTTCATCGTTCTTAGTTGCCTTGTCCTTAAGACCCTTGCCCATCTTCATGGTATTGTCATAGGTGGTCTGTTTGGCCGACAGTGCGCGTTGGAATTCTTGATGTTTCGCCAAACGCGTTCGGATCACGTCCGGATTGTTGCCGATCGAGTCCTTCAGCTCATCCAGCTGCGCCTCGGTCTCGTCCAGCCAGTTCATCAATCCGGACCATGAATCGTGGAATTCCTTGGCCTCTTTGTAGCCCAAATCTAGAGCGCGAGTACGCTCAGCGGATTTGGACGCCACACGTTCCCATCTGTGCTGAACACTGATCAAAAGGTTTTTGATCAGGATGACGTCTTGTTTCTGACTGAAGTACTTGAGATGTGTGCCCTTCTTATCGAGGTTCAACATGATCTCACGATGAGCATTCACGTCCTTCTGGAACAGTTTATGCTCCTCGATTTGATTTTGTATGGTCTCCAGGACACGCGACACGGGTTTGAGATTACCGAGATGTTTCTCAGCGTTGGTCAACCAATCAACGAATGCCTGCAAAGCTTCATGGAATTCGGTTGCCTCCTTCAGGGCAATCTCCAACTTGATCTTCTTATCATTCGCACGGGCAGTTACCGAATCCCAGCGTTGTTTCAGAGTGCGCAAATTATGTTGCAGATTGGAGGCAGCATTCGAGCCGCGCTTCAAGTACTCCTGACCTTGCGCCAGCACGGTTTCAACCTTCGGTCTATTGTCCTCCAATTCATTATAAATCTCCATGAATCGCTCTAATTGTTCGCTGGCTGTCTCTGGCAGACCTCCGACCGGTTTACTCGCCGCTATAATACCATCCACATCACCCAACCAACTGAGAAGGTCTTGTATTTCAGCGTTGAATTGCTGCGCTTCAGTAAGGGCGTCCTCCAATTCACGCTGTCTGTCTGCAGCTTTTTGCATCAAATTCTTCCATTGCGTGTTCAAGGTGTTTAATTTGTCGAGAGTCACGGACGCTTCGTCTTCACCACTCTCAATAATTTGTCTACCGGCATCATTGAGCGTGTCGACGCTTGTCTGATGCGCTTGGATATCGTTAATAAGAACTTTCAGTTTGGCCAATTCAACTTCCAATATTTGCGGATCACCGGCGACGGGTTTGAGTTCATCAAGGGTCTTATCGGTCTTACTAATCCAAACCAGGAGCTCATTGAGAGCGTGTTGGAATTGACCCAACCGAAGCAAAGCATTCTCGAGTTGCCGTTGGCGCTCGACGATGCCACGGAGGAGTTCGTCCCACCGTCTGTTAACGGCCAGAAGTGGCTCTTTTATCGACGCGGCTTGATCGGCGGATGTTCTTTCGGTAAGTTCTTGCGCTTGTCTGTTAAAAATAAAAGTCGAATTTAAGATACCGCAAATTCTTCCAAAGCAATAGCGTAAGCGCAATAATGCATTTTGATACATGCATCAAATAAATTGTTGTATAATATAATTGCAATAAAAATGCACATCTTCAATTAGATTAGAATACACAAGCGCGTAATGTCGATTTTATAACAATTTGAATTGCTCCTTAAAAGCAAACTTTAAACAAGCACTTTTGTTATTAGATTGAATGCAAACATTTATATTGAACGCAAAAACACACAAAGCTATCCATCATCTGCATTAGCACAAAATAGCGTCACGCAAAAACACATCGATACATATAAATAGTCTTGCCTTATAAGACTCCTGATCCATTGGAATATATAGAAATATAATAAAAGAAAACAACTGAGTTAGTAACCGTCCACATGTAGGTAGACTAATACAAGTTTATAGCAGTTTTCCTAGATTCTCAAAAATTTTCATAAATATAAGAACATAGGAAAAACACTCACCGATTCAGCGCTTCAACTTTAACCATATGCGGATCCACTTCGGACTTGAACTTTTTGAGTTGATCGATCTGCTTCTTCACCGCATCGATGTCGGTGCCCAACGGACCCATGCGAGCGAATTTATCCTCGGCTTTCACAAGGAACTCCAACAAGTTCTGCAAACAAACATTCGTTACATTCGTCTTGAATCCCGCCCAGTATCATCCTAAATTACCTGCAATGTTTCATGGAATTCCATCGCCTTCTCCATGGCGTCGATAAGATTCTCTTCGCGTTTCGCGTAGAGTGCCGTGATGTTATCCCAAGCATTATCCAAATCCTCGATGTGCTTCTTTACCTCCGGTTTGTCCGGTTCGCCCACCAATTGCATTAACTTTACGCCTGAGGTGCGCACTTGCTCCACATGCGGCTTGGTGTGATCGATTTCATGTCGGATCTCCTGCAGCGCGACTTGTTGTTTCTGAATGGCTTTCGGTTCAACCGCAGGCGGTTCTTGGGTCTGCAGCGAATCTTCCAGCTCCTTAAGCTGCACCATCACCGCTTGCAATTCTTTCCAGAACTTTTCGGCGGCACGCAGAGCATCGTCCAACGAGCGACCGCGTGTGTTTGTCGCCTTCTGCACATCATCCCATAGAGTTTTCAGTTTATCCAGCTTGCGCTTGATGTCCTTAATCGCAGGATCGGAACGGTTGGCCGCCTTATTGATGACATCGTCGGCAGCACGTTGCACCGCAGCGTAGGCTTCCTTGCGCTTATCCAGATCTCCGATGAGCGCATCGTTGTCGTCGATCTGATCCCGTATCTTTGGCGGATGTGCCGAAATGGGTTCCAAGTTGTTCACTTGGTCGGCAGTGTTGGAGAGTGCCCTCAGCATACCCTCCAATTTATCAGAGAATTGAGAGCTCTCTTGCAGTGCCTGCTCCAGCGCTTGTTGACGTTGGCGCAACTCCAAGCGTAGTGCTGCATAGCGAGCGTTGTCGTTGTCGATCAGATCTTGCACCTTGCTGCCGTCTTCATCGGTGCACAAACGAATAAGCGCCTCGCCGGTCTTGTTCAGCTTATCAACCAATGGCTTGTGTTCGTTAATCGACTGCAGGAACATCTCGTTGCGGTCTTGTTGCTGTGCAATCAGATCCGGACGCAGTGCTGGCATTGAGAGCATGGATACTTGTTCCTCCATGTCGGTGAGCCAATTAGCAAGTACAGCGTGCGTATCGTGGAAGTGTTCAGCCAGCGGCAGCGCTTGCTCCAGGACACCGAGGCGATCGCTGCTCAACACAGAGACCACATCCATTATTTCGCGCAAATCCTCCATCTTTTCTCGTATGATCGACATGTCCTCGCTGGGTGGCGATTCACGCAGAACTTTCTTGGCGGTGGAAATTACATCACGCACGCGGCCCTTTTGACTAGATATATCATCGTTGAGCGCCTTATGTTCCTTCAACTGCACGCGAATCACGTCCGGATCGGCGGACGGTTTGTCGGCGTCGCGAATTTGATTTTCCACATCGCGGAACCATTCCAGCAATTCGTCGATATCAGACGTCACCTCCAAAGCACGTTGTTTACCGAGGTGAATGCGCTCGGCGCGGCGTTGAATTTGTTCGGCGATCGCGTCGAAGCGGCGATTGTCGCGCGTTACCAGACCCTCGATGGTGGAGGCGCCTTCGCCAGGACTTACTTGGCACAATTGAGGACCGACGAGGTTGATTGTCTCCAAAACTGGACGTAACTCCTAAATGCACATTATGAAAACATGGTTTTAGTATAACTAATACTCCTAACAATTTAAATTATGACAGTGATGTGCTCTATACTACGATACAAAAGGATAACTAGCAATACATGGTTTTGGATGCATACTTTCGCAAACTAGGATGCGAAGATTAAAAAGCATGAAACTAAAGAAACGAAACATAATCGATTACCTGTAAATCTACTTCCAGGCGCGCAATATCACCCTCATTGCTATCGCCCGATTGCAGGATCGTTTCAGCCTCTTGCATCCAGTCCACCAAACGATTGTGATTGTTGTGGAACTGTTGCACCAACGGCAGCATGTCTTGCGCATGTTTGAGCAGTTCAGCGCCGCGCGACGTGAGGTCATTGTAACGCCTCTGCAGCGAATCGAGCTTGTCCTTCAGTTGAATGGCCTCGTCGGCAGAGATGTGCTTCATCAGCTCTACGCCAGCATCAACCGTGCCGTCAATATCATTTTGCCTGCTAGCAATCTCTTCCGTTAATCCGGTCAGATCATCCATCTGCTCCAACAGCTTCTCCGTGTGCACGGTCAAAACCTTGTATCTACCCAAGCGTTGTTGCATTGAGTCCATCCATGCAGCCAAATCCTGATAGGTCAGCACCAGATGTCGCAGTCCCTGTCGGGAAGCACTCAGCAAACGGCCAACCTCAGCACTGGCATCCACCAGCGTACTGTATCGGTCAGTTACTTCCGAGAGTTTCTCGGCGACCGTGGTGGCTTCGTCTTCACTCACTAACGACATCAGATTTCCGGCAATGTCAGCCAACTCTGTAAAGTCTGTACGCTTCCTCAGGATGTCACCATGCAGATTCTCGTGCTCTCTAATGCGTTGTTGGATCTTTTCTTCGTCGGTCGGGATCAGTTCCATATCTTTCACCTTCTTTTCGCTACGATCCAACCAGTCCTGCAGTGGTAAGAGTTTGTCGAGGAACTCCTTGGCGACTTTCATGGCTTGCTCCAGATCAAGCGTGCGCCGCTGAGCACCTTCAGTCAACGCATCGAAACGACCCATAAGGTCTTTGAGTTGCTTTTCAATCGCACGTCTTTCGGCAGGTTCAGCGTCTTTGGCGATCTCGTTGCCCATGCTAAACAGGCTCGACATGGAGTTCTGACGGTCGAGCAACATCTTCTTCAAGAACTTCTGCTCTTGCAACTGCGCCTTGACGACCTTGTAATCCGCACTTGGTGGTTTCTGGTTGGCGACAAGCTCTTCAGTGTCGGTCAGCCATTTGGCTAGACCATCCAGGGCCTCTTGGAATTTGCCAGACTGTAATAAAGCCACGTCTAATCTCCTCTCGCGTTCGTTCATACGCTCCTTTAAGGTGTTCCACAATTCGTTCATACGTTCGAGTTCCTTTTCAAGTAGAGACGTGCTCACACCAGGTGCTGCAGATTGGACAAGTCCTTGGCCGGTCCTATTGCACTCGTCGACATTCTTGCCGAGAACATCAATAGTCTTAGCGCGGATCCTCTTCATCTCCTGCTGTTGTGCGCGGATAGTATCCACATCGGTGCCAATTGGTTTCAATTTGCGCAACTCTTCTGAGGCGTCTTGAATGTTTTCCATGACATTGGAGTGGATCGCAAAGAAGTTCTCCAACTTCTTCAGAATAGTATCCAATTTTTGCTCACGCGCCTTCGCCCGGTCATCCAATTTGGCCAATTGCCTGCGCAGTCCATCTACTTGGTGACGCGTCTGGGCAGTATCCGGGGCAAATCCGCTATCCACCAATCTTTCGCCGGCTGCGATGGCATTATTCACATCATCGGCCGCCTTGTTCAGCTTTTGCACAAACCGTTCCACATCATCAATTTGTTGATGCACAATCTTCACGTCTCTGCCGGGCGGTTTCATGCCCTCGAGCTCAGATTCCAGCGCGGACAGATCGTGGCTCAAGTTTTTGACTTGTTCATTGAATTGTGTCACTGCCGTGGCCGCGGATTGCAAATTCGAGCATCTGTCGTCCAGTTTGCCTTGCAATTCATTAATGCGTTCGCCTAGGGCGTCCACCTCATCAATCAAATGGTGGCCATCGATCCCGTTTTCCTTAGCCTCATGATACAGGTCGGTTGCTTGTTGTTTGCAAACCTGCAGTGGTTTCATAAGATTGTTGACATCTTCTCGCAGTGCTTTGACGCGGTCCAATAATTTCGGATCCCTTGAAGCCCCGCCCAGCGAATCGTGAGAGGCGAGTTTATCTTCGCATCGCTCAAGACCGTGTTGAAGATCACGCATGTTCTCATTAAACTCTTGTAACTTCCTGGCTTGTTCTTCTAGGGCCTGAGTTCGGAGCAGTAGGTCGTTGTTCAAACGGTCCCAACGTTCTTTCAACGTACTCATTTCATTGTTGACCACCTCCTTATCAATGTCGCACGCAGACAGGAACGTATCGCCAAGAGTGCGGGTGTTTTCGTATTCGCCTGACTTTTTCCAGACATCATTTCGGAATGCCTGCAGGTCCTTCAGTTGTTTCTCAATGTGTTTGCGTTTGAACGAACTAGGTCTCAAGTTGTCCAATTTATCTTCGGCCTGTCGTAGCCAGGGCAAGAACGCGTCCAGCGCGCGGTAATGTTTCTTGCAATGCTCCATGCATGTTTGGAGGCGCGTATGACGATCTACTGTCTCTTTGCGCAATTTGTCCCAATGCTGTTGGATTTTGTCCAGATCCCGCTGTAGGTTTCTGGTATCAGATTTGCTGTTCTTGGCGAGCAAGTCGCGACCTTTGTTCAACAACATGATGACTTCGTGTTCGCGGGACATGACCTCCCTATAGAAAGGTTCATGTTGGGCGGCTTGTTGCTCCAGAATGTCACGGTCTGCCGACACGAGTAGACGTTCGGAAAGACCACTCAATTCGTCAGACAGCCATCCTAAAGTCTTTGCGCATGACTCTTCGAACTGCCGGCCGTCGCGCAATGAGTTCTCAATCTCCGCCTTGCGATGGTCCAATTTCTTTTGGAGCGCGTTATATTGACGACCGATTGCGGCCAGTTTGGCTTGAATATCAGCCCTGGAAGCCGGATCACTGAGGACCTCGCACAATTGAGCACCAGCTGCTTCCAAATCGGCCAAGAGTGGTCGTTGGCCTTCCAATTGCCTCTCAAGATTTTCGATTTTGCGCAGTTGCTCTTCTGGGTCTTTGTCCAAGGGCAGTTCATCAAGAGCATCCGAAATTCCTTGCAAAGCATCGCGCAGACGTGTTAGTTGCGCATCAAACTCGCGGCTAGTATCGGCAGCGGCACCGAGAGAATCGGCGCGTTCCTCCAGCTTAGCGAGCAAGTCGGCCCAGCGCTTCTGAATGTTGGCAAGCTTATCGTTAATCTTTCTACCATCAGGGGTGCTCGGACCAGTAACGGAGAGGATGGAATCGCCCACGTCGATCAAATGCTGGAGTTGCGGTTGTTGCGTACGGAACTCTTCGCGAAGCACTTGCACTTGTTGCACTTGTGATTGCACCATGCGTGGGTCGCTTGAAATGGGACCGAGCACGGTAAACATGCGATCCTTGGAGCTCAACCACGACGAGAGTGAGTCATGCGTTTCAAGGAAGTCCTTGAGATCTTCCATGAATTGCATGCGTTCCTTGCACATATCATACAGACTCTTCCAACGGGACACGATATCATCCACAGCATCGTTCAGATTATCCCCGCCGATCGAGTTCGGTTTGCGGCGAATGAGTTCCTTGACTTGAGTCTTTGTCGAGTCGACCAGCGACTGCTTTTCATACATCTCTTCGAGGATCTGCTTCAGTTGTCTGTTGATCTTATCAGTTTCGTCTCTGGTTGTGGGTATAATGTCTTTTGGCATCTGCTTCTGCACCTTATCCAAAAAGGTGTTCAAGGTTTTGATATTGTCAAGTTGTCGTTTGACTTCATCGCGCGTGGAATCGATCTCATTCTGTCGGTCGTTTATTTTGACGCCGATATGATTGTAACGGTTGTTGATTTCGGCAAGCTGCTGCTGCACAGCAGACAATTCCTCCAATTGGTAGCCGTCTTGGCTAGAGCGGCGCGATGAGAAGCCGCTGGAGCCACTGGGCGATAGCGGGCTGAGACCCTTCGTCGGAGACGGGGATCTCGCGTCTTGCGACGAACGCCGCATCGGGCTGGTGCGTTTCACTGGACTGAATCGTTGACCACCACGCTCGCCACGCAACAAGTTGTCATAAGCATTGCCAACATCATTGATCTTATCGATGGTGGCAGCGTAGTCCCTGTATTCTTTCGCAATTGGCTTCAATTCATCATTTTGCATCTGGATAACTTGAATATCAATGGCGACAGTATCCAGACCATTGATGCGTGCCTCAATGCGACTCAGCCAGTCATTGACTTGATTGCGCAGATTCTCGTACGCAAGCAGTTGCTCCGATCGTTGTTTCGACAGCTTATGCTTCTCATCCAGCAGATTATTCAGATCTCGCCAGTGGTTCTCCATGGACTTGACACGGTCACGCACCGGCGCGGTGTCAGTGACATCACGCTTATTCACCAATTCCTTGCCGCCCTGGATCGTTGTTTCGACAATGGGTTTCTTGCTGTCGCGGTTAATAGCAATCTCCTGGATCTTAATCGATGACTCTTCGAATGACAACTTGGAGAACTCTCTGGACTCAATAAAATCGACAATGCTTGCGTACCACTTCTCGAATTGATCAGATTGTGAAGTGAACACAACGAGAGAGTCAAGCACCTCGTGGAGGAACACCCCACGCTTCTGGGTCTTGTCAAGCAGTTTATCAAAGCGGTTCTTGGCATCTTTCAGCTTGTCTTCGATCTTCTTGGCAATGCGAGCATTGCTCGAGCTAGATACAAGCTCACTGGCAGACAGGTAAATCGAATCGATGGACGAAATGTGGGTTTCAATATCGGATTGATAAACTTGATGTTCTCTGATCTGCTCCTCCAAGCGCTCTTTGATAAGCGACGCTGGACGCTGGATGTTCTTAAACTCGTTCTCAGCGCCATTCAGCCAACCCACAATGTTGTCCAGGGCATCTTGCACTCCTTGCGATTGCACCAAGGCGGTTTCAAGCTCTTGGCAGCGTTCACTGAGTGCATTCTTCAATTGATTGTATTTGCGATCCAAATCAATCACGGGTTCTTCGATGCGCAACGCATCCGCCGGCGACAGTTGTCCCTCAAGCGATTGCAATAGCATGTTGGTCATTTGCTTGGCATTATCGATTAAACGGCCATTAGCAACAAAATCGTTGTACAGCGACTTGGACTTATTTAGTTGATCCTCCAGCGTGCGTGGGTCACCGCCAATCGGTTCGTTGAGCACCTTATTCGCTCGCGGCTCTGCCTCGCGCATCCAAGCGCGCGCCTTGTCCAATGCATCGCTGTAGTCGCGCTGTCGACCACCCAAGCCGGACAGTTTATCCGACAACATATTGGCTTTGTTCAGAAGGTCACGATATTGCTGACCCACAATGGACACTTCGGTCCTCACCGTCGATTCCTGGGCAGTTAATGGCTCAATGTGTGGCAAACGTGACGGCAGCGTTGTGCGGAATTCGTTCAAAATATTCAAATAGTCCTTGGAGTCATCAACAAACTTTTGTGCAGACATGTTGATGAATCGCATATCGGCTTGGTGTGCGATCACGTCGGCGACAAATTCCTTGACGCTATCTGCGCTAGTATTCAAGCGCTGCAAATCGCTCAGATTGCGTTGCTTCTCTTCAAGAATGCGCGTGGCTTTATTCAGCCAGCCGGAGAAGTTTGTCAGTTCACCGTTCAACTTGTGTAACTCGTCGCGAGCGGACAGCATACGCTTGAGCAGACGATCGGTGCGATCCTGCACCTTGTCGAAGCGCGTCTTCAGATTCTTGCCGTTGCGCTCGAGGGTGGAAACTTCACTCTTGGATAGAATCTCGCCGGCCGTCAACACCAGCTGTCTGATTTGGTCCAAGCAGTGCGACACCGTTCCGTAGTGCTGCTCCAGGTCGTCCTTCACCTGCTTGGTGGTGTTGATCTGATTGCGCAAGTCCTCTTCGACTTCTTTAAGGACATCGAGCGACGCGATCTTCGTCTCAACATCTCCGATCCATTGCAACAGTTTTGCGAGCGTTTCATCGCACAGCTTGTAGCGTTCTTCGACTGCTTGCTGTAATGGTTTTAATTGAATAAATTAAAGAATGCACCCTACATCACCCGCGGGGTGATTTCGAAATAAACAAAATCAATAAGAATAAAATTGAAAAAAAAGTACAGCCTTGCATGCAACAATTACCTATCCGGCAGGCGCTGCGCCATAACAATGCAAAACACAATGCAAATGCAGCCATTCTTGATTGATGAATGGATCGGAATGGATATGAACTATTTACTTACCGATATGGACTAGCAATTAACTTAAGACTAATTAAAACATTCGTTTTCAGTGTAATATAAACCTATGCCCTACAAGATTTCTCAACATGCAACAAACATGCACAACACTCGCAAACATCAGTTAGTTTTGGAAAGAGAAACAATAAGATTATACAAAAACATACAATGACCTGTAAACAGAAGGCAAAAAACATAAAACATAAAGAGTAAAGCAATCATAGTCAAATATCACACAATAAAATGAAGAATGACAGAATTCCTCATTGTCGAAAGAGTGTTAAGTAACGCATTTTAAACGTATGTGTCGTGAGAAAGGAAAGCAACTTGTTGTTGGCGTATTTACAATAAATCTGTCAACAATTTGTTACCTCAAAGTTCGCTACCAACGGCGGCAAATCGCCGCTTGTAGCGAACTTACGTACTACGCAAAAACATGTTGATGGAAATGTCGTCCGTATTGTCGCAATTGAATTGAATATTATGAACGGATGATATGTTAAAACAACATATAAGCTTAATTCGTCGCTTGGCATGAGAGTATTGTTCGTTAAACGCAAAGTCGTAATATGTGCGTTCGTTTAAAAACAAGGATCCGATGGATGATTGTTCGAGCTGTAAGAAAATTATTACAAATCAATCATATGACAATTAATTAATGAACACATAAAATTATAGAAAGTTTGTGATAAAAAATACATCACAATAAATTATAATTGAACACAATCATTTCAAGTCCAATTGGAAAATCAATTGGGGGTGACAATTAAACAAAATTTGGCGGTGAAATTTCTATCATAATGAACGTGAAACGTGATTGGTTTTCGAATCGATATCGGCATGCCAGAGAAGCATACTGAGCGAAACACATAAGCACATCACCATTAAGCGGTTGTTTTGCTTTGACACAAGGCAAACATTCAAACGAACAGCAAGTGAACTTACGCGTTCTTCGGCGGGTCGAATCAATCCAAATTGCAACGCTTTGTTGAAATCGATGAGTGTATCCTCCTTCTGATTGTACACGCGTCCGCCGACCGCATCAACCACTCGCGCATCAATCGCATTCAGCAGCGGCAACACACTGCCGGTCGCTGGATCTTTGACCACCGTGCTGGACGGATCGATCAAATTGTCGGCGATCGCATCGTTCAGCGTCAATCGCTTGCGCTCCAAAATAGCGACAGCCTCAAACGGATGCGTAAACGCACCCGTGGTCGGATTGTAAATCGCGTACTCAACGCACTCAATCAGATTGAAACTTCGCTTCGGGGTTGTCAGCAGGCCGCTATCAAGCGCCACTGGCAGCGCGTACAATTTGGATGTGGCTGAATCGAGCACACTTCCCTTCTCAGCGTCCACCAACCCCTTGCGGAAGGCATCGGGCAACTTGACCAGCTTCTTTTTGTTTGTGTCTTTGACCAGAGCAGTATCGGGATCAACGTAACCGAGCGTAATGGACTCTTTCAGCGTGATTGCGTCGTCGGTTTGCGGAATCGTAAACTTGCCGGTGGCAACCGCCAAATGCGCTTTGTCGAGCGCCTCTTCGAACGTTAACGGCTCGCGATGGTAGATTGTAAGCGCATTATCATACGTGGCGACTTGCGATTTGATTTTACCGACGCTCGCTTCGAATACAACCGTTCGATTCACGTCCACGACTTTGTCGGCGATCGCGTTGTCAACGGTCACGAATCGGCCGTCGCGAGGGCTCTTCAGCACGGCTTCGAGCGGTTTAATGAGTTCGTATTGGATCGCGTCCTCAAGTGTGCATTCGCGGATTTGGGAGGTTTGCATTGGGTGTTCGATTTGCGCGATTGACTTTTTCGAAAGTTCGTCCGAGAGCGGCGCAAGGAGCGTAACAAGAAGACCCTTCTCGAGGGCTTTATCGAAATTATATGATTTTTTCGATTTCGGATCGAGAACCCTACCCTTTTCAATATCAATACTTCCATCTTTGATTGCGGACGGAAGCGTTTTTACCGCGCCAGTTGTCAGATCTTTGACGCCGGTTGTAGTCGCATCGATTAATCCCTTGTCGATCGCTTCCAGCAGATCGTAGTATTCATTGTTCAGCGGATCCAGGAATTTACCCGAGTCCGCACGATACAAGCCGCATTTGTTCGCTTCCTCGATGGTTAGCAAGCGATGGATCGTGACGATCAATCCGAGCTCTTTCGCTTCGATCAAATTTATCTTCGCCGCCTCTAGACTGTACGTATTGTCCTCCACATTAATTATGTTAGCCTTAATGGCCTCGGGCAATTTGACAAATTTATTGCGTGCGTTATCCTTGATGAGTGAAAGATTCGGATTGACCAACTCGATCTCTATAGCCTCGTGTAAAGTGGCCGCCTGCGAGGTGCTCGGATGCACCAGCATATTGCTCTTTGAATCATACATGCCCATCTCTAGCGCTTCATACAAGCCGAAATTGCAGGTTTCAATGTCAACTATGAGACCAATGTCCATCGCATCTGTAAGCGGTATCGCGTTCGTGCTGTGCGGTTCATTGAAATGCCCTTTGGTCTTATCGATGAGACCTTGATTGCAGGTGTCCTTTAAGGATAATAACTGCCCGGTTTGCTTATTGAAGTAGCATGGCAAAAACGGATTGATAACAAACTTGCGAATGGCTTCGTGCAGCGAGATCTTACGGTTTGTCTTTGGATCGATGATTTTTCCGGAAGCGCCATCGTACAGACCCTGATGGATAGCGCTCTGCAGCGAGACGGCTGCTTTGTTGTCAATGAGGATACCCTCGCGCAGTGCCTGTTTGAGCGGTATTTGATAATTTGTGCCTTTGGCGAAATTGTGTACCATGCCCGAATTGCCGTCCACATACCCACTGTGGATCGCATCCAAAAGTGGTATTTGTCGCCATGCACCAGGTTTGGTATCCTTTACAGCCACCGACTCTGGATCGATGAGTGTGACTTCGAGCGCTTCCGATAGGGTCAAGAACTGACCCGAATGCGGATCGAGGAATGTTTGAGTGGCTTCGTCAAAGATTTGGCTATGCAGCGCATCCGAAATGCACACGGGAAGTGGGACATCGGTAAGAATACCCTTTTCGTACGCCTCTTCGTAATTCAACGGTCGCGCCAAGTCGTTAACGCATACCACACCTTCTTGCATATTCACGATACCTTCGTCGACAGCTTGATAGAAAGTGCGCACCTCTTCGTTTATAGTGACTAGTGTAGAAGACACATCGATGTAATCACGATCGATTGCGGATTCGGTTGGCAATATCTCCGCATTTTGTGTGTTCGCAAAAGTTTTGGTGGTCGGGTCGAAGAAACCCTTCGACAGCGCTTCGGATAGAGGTAGTTTCGCTTCATACGGAAGAATAATACCCTTTTCTTGTGCCTCGATGAAATTGATTTCGTTATTTTCATGATGCGCTACGCCTTTGATCGGATCAATGATCTTATTGTCAATTGCCTTGTGCAGAGTGATGATTTGACACGAATTTGGTTCGCGGACCGTAAGTTGCTTATCGTCGATAATAGCTTTATGAATTGCGTCCTCTAACGACATTGTTGCACTACCGATTGTAAACTGCCCGTCGGTGGGATTGTATACTTTTTGAGCGAGCGCTTCCTGTAGAGACCATGGCAGAACGGTGCTCAAGATGTAACCCTTAAGTTGCGCTTGATCGAGTGTGAGTTTAGGGTAGGTAAGCACACCCAATTCCGGATCTAACAATTGCGTTTCGATCGCTTCATGAATTTCAACGACTTTATTCTTCTTATCATCCTTGAGTTTGCAAGTTTTGGGATCAATTAAGTTACTCTGGAGAGCTTCATAAAGTGTGATTTCATTTCCGGTTGTCGGATCGACAATCTTGCCAGTCTTCGGATTGTAATAGTTGAGCAGAATTGCTTGGAGCAAATTAAACACGACCTTATCATTTTGAATAAGTTTCTCGTTGACGGCCTCTTTATATGGGACCAGCGCACCTGTCTTCGAATTGAGAACGACACCGTCCTTAACCATGCCCTTCGTGATGGCTTCGTGCAATGGCATTACCCGATTTGCGGCAGTGTCACTGATTTGGGTGTATTCATCGTGCACGACATTGCGCATAATTGCCTCATTGAGTGACAGCAATTGCTTCGTCAAAGGATCTATAATCCGCCCACTATCTGCGTCGTACATGCGCTTGTCAACTATCGCCTTGAGTGTTAACGGTCGCGTAATGTTCAAGATGTATCCGTCGATAAACGCTTGAGGAAATTCGATGGTTTCGCGTGACGTCGTATTCACAAGCACACCACGTTTGGGGTCGACGATTTTATGATCCACTGCCTGATAGTAGGGCACGATTTGCATGTTTTTGGGATCGCGGATCGTCACTGATTTCGGATCGATGATCTTTTGCACGATGGCGTCTTTGAGTGAAACCGATTGTCCGGTCTGCGGGTCCTTCACCTGCACCGTTTGCATATCAAAACTATCCGAGTCGACGATTTCCTCCAGAGTCAGCGGTTGATAATTTTCATTCGGCAGGTCATCCACGTGAATGATCCAGCGCATTTTGATCGCTTCAAAGAAAGGCACTCGGCGACCGGTCTTACGATCGACCATGTAACCGGTGTGCTTGTCAATCAACGGCCTGTCTAACGCTTCGTGCAGAGGCACGTAAGTTGTCTTCTTTTTCGCGAGATCTTTTATCAAGATGGTCTCCGGGTCGAGCACTTGTAGAGCGAACAGGTCGCAGAATGAGATCTTCTCACCCGTTTGCGGATGTACAAAACACATGCGTCGTAAATCGTATAATCCGGATTCCGCTAATTTCTCCGCCGTCAACGACTTATCAAGGGTGATCAGGTATTCAGGCACATCGTCGTGCAGTACAACATGATTTTTATCGATGACCGAAACGATATCTTTTAGCGTCAAGTCCTTCTGTTCTAAACCATCATGAACCGTGTATGGCATAAGACTTTCGCGGTAAGTCACGCGACAAACAGCTGGTTGAATTTGATTTTCAGCGATAGCTGTCTCCAGAGTCATTCGATTTTCGGCATCGGGCAATTGCGATTCGTGTGCGATAAAGTCAGTAACGATGCTCTTCATTTGCGCGCGACCATCTTCGACTATTTGCAATTCGTTAATTTGGGTCGTGGTAACCGTTGATGTATGAACGGTTTCAATTTCTGTGGTTGTTGTTAATGAGTCGCTCTCTGCTGTTTTCTCCACCTTGGGTTTCTTCTTTCTCTCGGGCGCTTTGGGTGCCGTAGCTTTCACCATCTGATCCTCCGCACCCGGCTCTACTATCCTACCTCTATCGACAACGTCCTCTGTGGAACTATCAGGTACCTTAGACTTCTTGTTTGCCATCTTTTCTTTAATCGCATTCACCGCAACTGCGCCCAAAGCAATGGGCGCAACAATCGGCGCGGCAAGGCCACCAATAACCGCAATCAAACCCATCTTAGCGGCTTTCTTAAAATCAACTTTCGCGCCCGTCTTAGAATCTTTGACGTCGCCCGTTACCGGATCAATCAAACCCCGCTCGACCGCCTGCTCGATGGTAACCGGCTTCTGCGCATTTACATCATAAATCAACGATGTCGAATCAATAACATTCTTTTCGACAGCCTCCGCAAATGTGATTAATTCACGCGTATTTGGATCTTGGAATTTATTCGTCCCCTCATCGTAAATCGTATCGAATGCTTCGGAAATGCTCATTTCAGTCGCCGCCGATGGTGTGGTACTGGGCGCCGCCTCCAGAAGGCCTTCTTGTATCGCATCGCCAATTTCAATCGTTGTATTGTTTATCGGATTGAAGAACGTACCCGCATTCAAATCAATCAACCCCCTTTGGACCGCGTCCGTAAACGACAATGTCACCCCGTGCACGGTCGTCTTGTTCTGCGTCGCTTTCACATCGACAATTATGCCCTTCGCCTGCGCTTCCTCCACGGACATCAGCTCGCCGGTTTGCATGTTTTGCACCAGGTGCGCATTAGGCATCGCGTAGCCGGCGAGAATCTCCATCGCGGTGGTCGTGACGATGTGAATGGACGACGTCGTCATGGATGTCGTCGCCGCCGTCGCGAGCGTCATCGGATTCTCCGCATAGCTCGCGAGTGGTTTAATTGCCAACAGGCCTTGCTCGATTGCCTCCTGCACCGGTATTGTTTGTTGACTCGGCGGGTGATTAAATGTACACGCGTTCGCATCTATGAGCTTTTGTTCCAACGCCGCGGAAAGTTCCACCACATCGCGATGTGGTTGGAAGGGCAAACACATAATTAAATTCTGCGCGACCGCATCGCCGATCGGAATATTTTCGCCCGTAATTGGATGGTGGAAAGTTTTGCGCTCGACGTCAATTATGCCTCGTTGCAGCGCGACGCCGAATGTCAAACCGGCGGGCGGCATGTCTTTCACTTGCTTGCGCTGTGTGCGATCAAATACGCTTTGATCCACTGCCGATCTCAAATCCAATTGCCCCTTGGGTGTCTTGACGATTTGTTGATCTTCATCAATATGCCCCTTGTGGATTGCCTCCTCGATGGTAATACGCCCACCAGGTGCTTTAATTTTGCTCAGCGGATCGACAATATCGCAAAGGATTGCTTGTCGGAGAGTTAAGTGATCTCCCGTTTCGGGGTGAATGACTTTTTGCGTGGGCGGATCAATTAAGGCTTGCTGGAATAATTCCGGCACCGAGAGACTTTTATTTAGAGGGATTAGAAGATTATTTGAACTCTTCGGAGCGAATATTCCGCGAGTTATCGCTTGATTGAGTGTAACTACATCGCCGCGCTGGGGATCCACAATTTTACCGGTGTTACCATCAATATTATTCACACGAATTGCTTCCTCCAAATTCAGTTTGCTTCCATCGGGGGACTTGAATGTGTCTTCGTTTTCTAGCAATTGCGCCGTTTCCCCATCGATCAGTCCCTTTTCAACGGCATCTTTCGGCTTCACCGGAATCTTGCGTAATTTCTGCAAGACCACCCGTTGCGGTTCTTTTTCAGGCGTTAGCGTTGCTTTGCCGATTTTGACTTGGAATTTGGGTTCGACTGTCACGCGCGTCCGAGTCTTGCCTGCTTCCGATAAGCTGTCGTATTCAACCGGATATGCTTTACGTTCGGGACTAGTTACATCGATAGTTATGTTCGTCTCGGAATGAGCTGGGTGGGCTTGCAAGCGTTTCGCTTCATTGACAAATTGTTCGTACTGTTCGGGCGTGATCAGATTCTGCTTGAGCGCGTCTTCCGCGAGTATTGTATTACCAGAATTCTCATCGGTGATCATAATCTTTGCCGTGGACGTCCTCACTGGTTCGGACATAATATTTTCAAATTGGGAATTGGTTAGGAGACCGGAACTTAAAGCCTCTTCAGGAGTCATCTCCTCACCGGTTTGCGAATTTTTGATCGTTAAAGGCGTCAAACCCATCGTGTAATTCTTGTTTGGTGAAGCAGCAAGATCCTGCTTTATTTGTTCATGCATACTCTGCGTGATAATACCGAGTTCAACCGCTTGCGCAGCGGGAATATCTTCACCAGTCGCTGGATTTTTTATTACAATGCTATCGACTTCCGTGGCGTCCTCGATAACGAATCTATTAATCGAAAACTGCTTAGTATCCGCGGGTTGTGTAATTACGGCCTGATATTCTGCCGGTGATATGATACCTTGATTTAAAGCTTCTTCAGCCACGATATGCTCCCCAGTTTGAGGATTCCTAATCATTATCTTCGTGATCGCGATGGGTCTTTGCTCTTTTGCTTGGCACTTGAGATTATCGTACTCTACCGGCGTAATAACGCCTTGCACTAAAGCGACCTTGGCGTCGATTAACTCTCCTGTACGTGGATCGCTAATGTGAATACTGGGTTCCTCACTAAGCTGCGCCACTTGTTCCGGCGTTATCAAACCCTTGGCAATAGCCTCATCGAACGTAACCGAAATACTACTATTTTCCGTCGGCGTATTGTTGCTGACCACAATTGAATGTTCGGTGCGCTCGGGCGTTTGCGGCAAATCCTTCTTCATCTCGTCCAGCTGCGCGCTGGTGATCAAACCGATCCGCACCGCTTCCTCAGCGGAATGCGTTTCTCCCGTCTTAGGATCGGTTACCATAATCTTAGTCGCCGTCACGTTCACCGGTTGTCGTTCGCTATTAATCAACGCCTGCGTCTGATACTTTTCGTAACTTGGCTTATCAATAATACCGCGCTGCAGCGCCTCGTCGATTGGCACCTGATCGCCCGTCTTCGGGTCGATAATTATCGACTTCTTCACCATCTTAATGGTCGAATGTGCCGCCAATAGTGGCGCGCCCGCAATGGCCAACAGTCCGAATTTGGCCGCGTCCAGAAAATTGATTCTCCTACCCGTCGCATCAACATAGGCACCCGTTTTATCGTCAATCACATTTCGGCGTGTCGCCTCGCTATAATCCAAATCGGCGCCGGTGATGGGATCTTTGACTTTTATCATTTTCGGCGATACCGTATGGTCTTGAATGGCCTCCAGCAAAGGCTTGGCTTGGTTCTTACCCGGAATAATGATCATCGCATTGGATGGCTCGTAAATAATGCCGTCAGCTACCTGAACCGGATCCAGGCTACCTTCAGATACTTTCAATTCGGTATAAACCGGCGGATTCTTATCGATGATCTGCGACACCTCTACCTTATCTGGTTTACCGGGTTCTTTCGTCACTTGCAGAAGGCGTTGACTCGATTTACCTTCAACGATGCGCTCCTCCAGCAGCACCAAATGCTTTGCGATCGCGTCCTTCATCGTCATGCGCTTGCCATCTAAGAGATACCGACCTAGACTATCCAACACCTTCTTATCTAGGCTGCGCGCAAGTGTGATGTGATGTTTAGAATTCGGCTCCACAACAACAGCGGAATGTGCGTTAATGATCTTCAGCTCAATGCACTCCTCAAAACTAACTAGACGATCGGTGCCCGGCACTGTGACCAGCCCGGTGATGGGATCGAACAACTTCTGTCGGATAGCGTCGGCCAGCAGCCACCCGTCTGGTGGCAGTTCATATAACTGCTTCTCTTCGCGTGGTGATACCGGCGCCTTATCGAGCTTTATCACCTTGATGGTGGCTTGCGTGGGCGAGACTACCGCTTTGGGATATGCACCCGTCGACGGCGTCGGCTTCAGCGCGTCCGTATCGGGCGCCAATTTGTGCGCGCAGATCGCCTCTACGATTGGTAGGACGCGTTGCGTTTCCGGATCGCGGAATGTCTGACTCTCGTTATCGATGAGACCCTGTTGCAGAGCCTCGGTGTACGTGATAATCCTTTGTTCGGCAGGTAACGTAGATGTGACGACCGACGCGTATCGGCGCACGGTCGTAGCCGTCATACGGCTGCTCACCTGAACGGTGAGCAGGGAGTTGAGAAGGGCCGCGCCCTCAGACGTAATAAGACCTTGCGCGATCGCTTGATTCAAAGGCACGACTGCATGCGTTTGCACATTAATAAAATCACCCGTTTGCGGATCGACGTGACGGTCGAACACCGCTTCCAACACACTCAATTCGCGACCGTGTTTAAAGACGCCGATGGGACGCGCCAGCATTTCGTAGACGTTCGATTTTACCTCGCCAGACGTAAGACCCTCCACGAACGAAAGCAATTTGCCGCTTGTTGTGTTCACCACCAAACTGCCGCCATTGTCTTTGCGCAGTAAATTTTGTGCACTAGCAGCATTGAAACTAATATAATCGGATTTATCGGGTGTTTGAAAGGCATCAATATCGAAAATCGATTTTTCCGTGATAGTTGTGATGTAGCCGCGTCTAATGGCATCCGGGATGCTCATCACTTCCTCGCTAACCGCATTGCGATAGGTACCCGCATGCGGATCGATCAATTTGCGCACAATCGACTCTTGTAATGTTAGTAGTTCTTCTGTCTGCACATTGTAAATGGAGTGAACAGTGCTCGCGTCTAAAACTCCGCGATCCATCGCCTCTAAAATGTTCAATTTCCGTACACGCGCCGGCGACCAAACTTTCGCGTTATCGTCCAATATGTTTAATTCGTACGCGTCCATAAGGGTCAAAGGCTTAACGATTAATTGACGACGTTGCGCTTCTGATAATTGAAGAGTTTCCAGATTGCTTGAAAACCTACCCCGTTTGGGATCAATCAAGCCCGTTTTTAGCGCTTGCGCTAGCGTAATTTTGCTATCATGTTTGGTATCAACTACTTCCTGAATTTCAGAATCTAACAAGCCGCTAACAATCGCCGCGTCTATCGGATACGTTTCCCCGGAAAGCCGATCCACAATCCGACCGGTCCCATCTTGGACCAAACCGCGTTTTAACATAGTACTAAGGGACACTGCTCCAGCCTTTAAGGCGGTCGTGATATTGCTGGTCAAGTAACCACGCTGGAGCGCTTGCTGCGTGGTCATCACCTCGCCCGAATTAAGCTTATACATGCCGGTGGCCAAATCGAAATTTCCATCATTCCCGTCACCACCACCACTACTACTACTCGCAGGGGCCCCGGCATCAGCTTCGAGCGTTACCTTGATGCGCTTCTCGTTCGACGCCCATGTGCCGTGCTCAGCGTCGTAGATCTTCGTCTGGATGGCCTCCAGCAGAGTCATTTGGCTACCGTCGGGCGCTGGAACGCCGCATGGACTGTTTAACCGCTCCGCGATTAGCGGCTGCACCATGCCGATCCTGCACGCATCATCGATGGTCATCTGCTCCCCGTCCGCGCTCACCACCACCTTGCCGGTGCGCACGTCAAGGATGCGCGCCGCGATCGCTTCGCTGATGCTAATCAACTCGCCGGTAAACGGATTGCGTATACCCGGCTCGCGAATAATCGGATCGGAGGCGAACTCCTCCTGTTTGTGCGCACGCTTCAGCGAGTGGAGCGCATCGTCCAGTGGACTGGAATCGGTAGTGATATGCGTGGTGGACGTGTATTTGTCGGGCGGCCGACCGTTACGCATGTTATCACCATTGCTATCACCGGCGTATTTGATGGTTGTGCCGTTTTCGGTTTTCGTTGTTTTTACGTATCTGCAATTGGCGGGGGGGTGGGGTTGTCTTTTTCCGCATTGCGCAAGAGGAAATGGGGTCGGATACTACTCGCCGCGACTAAGCTAAGATCAAGGACAAAAATCACTTACTGCTTGTAGTGCGTTGTCGTCGTCGTGAAAGTCGATGAGTGCTCAGTGCCGCCACTGATGTGGAATTCCGATTTAAACGTGCGGAACGGTTGTGGCTGCATGCTCTCCACAAGCCGCTGAAAATTATATATTTTGATTATTTAGAAGATATTTAATAATTAACTATGTAGTATAAGAACAAAAGAAAAATAGTAATGTAATGTGGACAACTATTGTTGATAAGTACTGATAGATACTATTCTTCATCGAATACTATTGAAAGTTACGTGGTAAATTATTAGCCATGACTCACGATATTGATAAACTGAATAATCTATGATGTAGGTAATGCATTACGTGAGAAATACATTATGTGGGTTGTCGAAGGAACGTGGGCGAAAGTAATATCAATTAAAATATTTTATGATTACACACGTTCTGTGCGAATCACTATGACCTACAATTATTCATCAATATTTAATTAAATCAGCCACAACACTATTACATCACATTTTTCCGAAATGCGCGAATATTTGCCAAATTCAAACGTAACTATGTAGATACACGTCAGTCACAATGTAAAGAAAATCGATAAATATCAATTTGTACGCACACATCATAGTGATAATAGAATTAGCCTTCAAATAACTAGAATTTTCAAAACCGTCCGTTATTGGCGAGAAACATAAGTATTCGTATGAAATGCAAACAGCCTTCCATATAAGAAACGAACGCAACTCAGTTTTTGGCAGTAAAAAAGCAAAATTACCCATGGTATGTTGCCCAACTCATTACTGAAGCTGTAGTTGTGCAGGTTGTCCCTAAATCGTTTATTATTATCCATTTCGAAAAACTATATTTAGCACCAAACACCAAACAACCAGAGCAACGGGAATAATTATTTTTGATAGAAATATACGCGTATAATTTATTTTCGACAATTCAAGAATACTATGTTTTCATTTACGAATGATATGGTCATATTTATCAAGATCTGATTAGATTAAAGTATCGTACAAGCGTGGCGGAGAGCATATTGCACACGCCTCGAGACTTCGATCGAACGTGCGCGCGCGTCGCGGCATATCGTCGCGCGAGAACTGACCGTCGCGAAATCACATGCCGCGGCCGGCGCGACGCCTAGCCTAGACATTTTACCACCACATCGCCGACGACGACGACGACACCACAGCGCGTCATCATAATCCTTGTGCAATCGGGTACATTCGCAATCGAGCACACTAGGCACCAATACGCAACTTTCATCTAATCCGCTACCACTTTGATATAATCATCGAAGCCGCCGATAAATTTATAAATTGTTCAACAAAACTCAAAAATCTGGGCGTGAAATTATAGTATACCACTTCAATTGGTGAGTGGCGTAATGTTATTTATTTATTACGGTGCGATAAGTGTCAAGGCTGTGTGAAGGAAACTTTCACTATGAATACCGATAGTATTTTTATCCTTTATAAATAACTAATTGGAAGTGCGGCGCCTCTCTGGGAAGAGCATCGAAATTATGCCACCTGCTATGAAATGTTAAGCAAAACGACTGTTCGTCAGCAATGAAGTAATATTTATAAATGAATATTATTGAATCGCCCGAAAATAAGCTAGGAAGAATTTGATTGATTACCGCACCGAATTTAATCACGTCATCGGGTCGTTATGTCCGATCACAACAACATTGTAACTAAGTGGCATACGGAATAGCTTCGAAAATTATGCAAATTTTGCCTGTTTATAGTATAGTATGAGAATCTTAGAATAATGTGCAATAGTTTATAAATAGAACTGATGGAAGCACCTCTCGCGACAAGTGGCCTCAACCTCATCATAATAAAACACTCATTCATTTTTTGCCAACGCATGTCGCGGTACTATTATACAAGTTGCCGTTGATCGCAATTTAAAAATTGAGCAGGTTTTATTTGCCAATAAACGACGCGATTGAATGCCAACAACACCAATGAGTTTAAGTAGGTTGTTCGCAAGATGATGTCATAAGTATAACGTAATCCACAATAATAAATTTCAATTCACGGAATAATTATGCGTTCATCTCAATAACTTTAAAAAAGGTGGATGAGAATTGAGAATAATTTAGTTTTGATGTTTCCTCTTATTGTAATTTTTGTTTGTTTGTAGTGTAGTTTGTATAGACTGTTCCGATTGAACAAATCAATAGATGTCAAACGATATCAATACCGACACAATGTTGTTTTCGGTTTTGTTGCAAATCAAAGTTGACATCGAGAATAATAATAGTAGTGTTCTAATAATAATCCAACGACGCAGCTTTATAAAATGTAATATTTAAGAGCATGCTCCATGTTATAATTGCGTGAAGGAAGTCGCGAGATTTAGGCCGATTTATTTTAAAACATCCGCACGATTTCAAAACACAAATGACCGTCGTAACACCGAAATTATTACCCACCGATGCTTAGTTTAAGTACCTGGTCATTCATAAGTCTTATAATAATTGGAATTTAACCGGCGCATAAGTCATATTATTTTTGTATTCTACATAGTTAATTGCTTTGTATATACGCGTCCAACAGACCTCCAAATAACAACAGAACTATTAAAACACCGTAGTTTCAATGTCCAATGAACGGATTTAGATCCACATTACAATACCTCATTGTTTCGCAATGGAAAAAAACAACAAAAAAACATCACTCACCAGCGTGACTATATCGCCGGGGCATTTGGCGGCAATCTCCTGCAGCCGGCCGTAGATCGAATCCACGATGTATTGATACTTGGCGTTGAACTCCTCCAGTTCACCAGCCGTTTCGTCGGCGCCGAGGATGGCGCCGCCGCTGTTGCGATGGCCGGCGAGCTCCGTGTCCATCGACGGCTGCCACTCGAGCATCTGCTCGCGGAAGCGCTGCAGTGCCTTGCTCCAGATCTAATGTTAAAGGGTTAAAGGGTTTCTGGTTAAGCAAAGGTTAGTGCTCCGAGTGGTAAGTCGAAATTACGAAAGCGGTGATTCGGTGATCGTTTTTTTCTCGTTTTGTGTAACGAACTGCTAAAAGAATTTGATAAGACGAAAGCGCCATGTAGAAGAAAGAATGAAAAAGGGTATCAAGGGAGCCATGAATAATCTTGGGTCAAAAATGTACAATGTGAGAATTTCAGTTGATTATCATCTAAATTTGTAAACCCAAAAATTAAACGATTGCGATGGGAAATTGATGTGGTTGGGTACCCGGTTGCCGATAAAGATCCCGAAAGTCAATAGAAAAGGGAAATGTAATTATTTTCAAGAAGGTGAAGCTATGTATAACGTAATATAGATTTGTAGATTGTGTACATCTCACACATTCAATCGCATTCACGCTCAAAATATCTTGGTATCTGGTCTCTCTCCTAACTTGTACCTGCTTAACTTAAAACCTTATCTATTCCGCTTTACAAGCTACAAACCTCTTTTCTCTGTGGTGTCGTTTGTATCACGAATGAGAATGCAAAACAAAAAGTCATGAACATCCGCTGGGTGTGCGAGCATATTTACCTTTCCTTCGCGAATGAATCGGCCTCCTTTTTCGTTGACGTTCTCAATGTTAGGTGCACGGTCTACTACAGTGTTTAGAAGATTCTGTAAAGAATAATTTAGTGGGTATTAGGGATTAGTTATTAGTACCGTGCTGCGTTTATGTGACAATCAAACACTACGAATAATACGCTAATTTGTGCCCTTCAACATTCCCCAATCTATATAAACCCAACCGCTAATATCCGTGACTAATACCAATCTTGTGACGATAATTCGTGAAACAATACACCTTCAAAAATTGGTGCCATTTGTTTAGTTATTAAGAAAAATAAACTTATTTCCCCATACTCCTCCGCCGATCCAAATTCAAACTTACTCGGGTCGCTTCTAAATTATCCTTGGGTTTGTGCATAATTGGTTGCAACGTCTCCAGCTTGCTGTACTGCTCGTCGATCCATTCGTCCTCCACCTCTTTGGCCTTCTTGTAATTCTTCAGCAGATTGTATGCCTGCTCGACGGAGTTTAAGCATTTCGCCAGCTGTGCGCACACATTGCTCCAGCGGTTGTTTAATTTCTGAATATCCTCATCCAGCCGCTTGACATCATTATGGGGACCACGATGGTTCGGCCGCGACTTCTCGGTTAAACGCCGGGTATTATCAAAGTCATCATTCAGCTGATCCATTGCGATCTGCTGCTGTCCAACCGCCGATTGCAGTTTCAGCAAGTCATCATGGATCATCTCCAACGCCTTTTGCGAGTTGGGCAGCTCTTGGAACAACGCCAGCTTGCGTTCAAATTCGCTGATCACCTGCGCAGCGTCCTCCATGCCGCTCAACACGATCTCAACGCACTTCAAGCGTTCGATGTACAAATTGCTAATGTTGCAAATGTTCTTCCATTTATTGAGCACCTTCTCCAAGTCCTTCTTATGCTGTGGCGTCTTCAGTGTAATGCTGCGGAAGGTGTCCTTCACTTGCTCGATGTCCGCCTCTAGATTTTGCAGGCGTGACTCGAACTCTTTATGCTCCAGCACCAAGTGCTGTAGCGAATCGATGTCGCGCGGTAGATGCGCAATCACGCGCTGATGGATGATACGCTCGGCCTCCTCCAGCGACGCGAGCAGCGTGCTCACTTGACTGTTGAAGATGCGCGTCTGATTACGGCTCTCCTCTTCGGCACGCGCACGCCGTTCCAGCTCGTCGAACAGGCGATTCACTTCGTCAATTTCGCGCCGCAGGCGGCGCAATTGCGGATCGGACGGATCGCCCTCGGCAAATAGCTTGTCGGCGTCGTCGTTGAGCGCACGCCGGATGGCATTGCGCTGTTCAGCCCCAATGGCGATGAACTGCGCCAGATCCCATCCCTTCACCACCTTGATCGTTGCGAAGATCATGTTCTGTCGCATGCGCAACTGTTTCTTCTGCCATAGCTGAATGGCCAGGTCGTATTGGCGGCGCAGCCGGTCGGCGGCGTCCAGCGCTTCCTTATCAAGCGGTGGAATAACAAAGCACACGCTCGGCACTTGGCATTCGACGCCCTTGTCGTTGTGCACGCGCCACTTGATGCGGCCGGAGTTGTCGCTTAGCGTGCACTCCTTATTGCGTTCCATTGCGAAATTGTTCTGTTTGTAGCTGCATAGGGCTTTAACCGTGATGGGACGCGTCACCGGTTGGCGACGCAGCTTGAGCGGCACGACCTCTTCGGCGCGCGCGGCGATCTGCTGGACGGTATCGCCGAATTCGTTGAGTTCGTCACGCAGAGTTTGCATGCCTTGCAACAGACGCTCGCCCTGATCAAGCGTGAATTCGCTCTGACTGTACTCGTTGTTCAGTACATCATTTTTGCTGAAAAAATCACAAGAAATCACGAATTTGGTCACTTGCATGATTCGGTGATTACTCACTCCTTAAGCCATTTCTCAGCTTGAGCAATTGAACGATAGAAATCTTGGTAGACGTGCGTGTTCTTGAGGTGCTCCTCCAAACAGTGGGTGAGCTGCAAGATCCACGCCCATTGCGCCTGCATAGACGCCATATGCGCTTCGATGGCTTTGCTCGCCGGATGGTTCTGCAGGACGAGGCTTTCGCCGCGATCCTGCACGGAGCCGAATTGGATCTCGCGCTTCTCCAACTCGCTCATCAGTGACTGAAATCAATGCAAATACATGTGAATGGTGCAATTATCTTGAGCACGAAACGTAACAAGAAATGATTAGTAAGCAATATAAATCCTACCTCGCCACCATTTCCATAAATAAGCTGCATAATTATCATAGTAATTAATAAAAAGAATAATTTCAATGGTATTACTATAGACACTCACCTCGTAGTATTTCTCCACGGCGTGCACATTCATCTGCGTATCGGACCAATCTCGGCGCACCTCGATCTCCTCCTTCTCGTTCAGATAGTGCAATTCGTTGGTGGCCGACTTGATGAAATCCAACAGACTATCCAATTCGTTCATGCGATTCACGGACACCGCCACCAGTTCGGCGTACACCTTCTGCAACGTGCTCAAATGCTGATTGTAGAGCGATAGTTCTTCGCCACCGAAGTACTGGCGTCCCTTCACGCACACGTCCACTTTCGAGTGGAAGGTATCAATGTGCTTGTGTTCACGTTGATGTACGTCCATCTCATGCTGTACGGTAGCCAAATCGGAGCCGTATTCGGACTCCTGCAACTGCTTCAGCTTCATCTTGCACCACTCGATCGCTTCCTGCAGGCTGCGGAAGTGCGGGTTCGTGTCGACATTGCGCGTCTCCTGTACGGTACGCATGTGCTTCGTCACCGTGCGCTCCTCGATCGGGAAGCTGATGTTCGCCAGCGGCTCGACGAGCTTACGTATCATAAAGTGCTTGATGGACACCCAGCGTTCATGCAGCTTCTTGACGCGCTTCTCCAGATCGGGCGCCTGCGGATACCGGCCGTTGATCAGCGTGTGCGTGTCGGTGATGAGCGACTGAATGGTCTTCTCGATGCTGGTCAGGTCGCCGTCAATCTGATCAGCGATGCGCTTCGCCTCCAGCGGATGGATGCGGTCGATGCGGCGCGACTCCTCGTCGATGTGACGCTCAATCACGTCCAAGTTGGCGTCGGTCTGCTTGATCTCGCGATGCACCTTCTCGGCTAGCCGCTGCAGGCGGTCGAGTCGTTTGATTTCGTCGTTCACAAAGCGTTCGCGCTCCTGGTACGCGACCATCAGGCGCGTCCAGTTACGTTCGATCATGTCGATTTGCAGTTCGGGTTCGATGTCGATTTCGCCCACCGTCTTGAAGTATTTGTCCAGCTCACGAAACAGTTGGTTGAGGTGGTGTTTGTCGCGCTGGCGCGGCGGCATCTCTTCGCTGCGGAATCGCGTCAATTCCGACGCGAGCTTCTTCATTTCAATCAGTGTGTTCGGATACGAGCGATCCTAAAAACGCAAAGCGGCAATGCATTAGTGATGATGATTTGAGTGCACTTGAAGAGCACGCACCTGCATCAAGCTGGTTTTCTCGCGCATCCACAGATGCAGGGACGATGCAAGCTCGCGATAGTCCTGCGCGCGCTGCTGCGCCATCGCATCGTAGAGCGGATGGATTGTCGGCGGTTCGGGGAACACCTCATGCAGCGACGAGATGTACGTGATGAGCGACTTCTCGTCCGGCTCGTGCGTGTCCACATCTGCAAATCATTACGTGTCATGAACAGATGGTCATTCGGCGCGAATATCATTAAATGACACATTGTACCCGGCATTGTGTTTCGATGAGTAAAATAAATTGCATCATTGTGATAGCCATTGCCACTCACCTTCTGGATCGAGCAGTCTGGTAACGCCGTACTCCTTTTCGGCGAGATAGAAGGCAGTTTCCATGCGTTGGCGCGCATGCTGCTGGCGCGCCGCACGCCAGTCGATCAGATCGGGTCGATTGCGATGGATGATCGCGCTGAACGCGAGTCCATCCTGCCAGGACTTGGTGAAGTCTGTGACACGCACGCCAGGGTACTTATGCGTCGTCTTCTTCGCCCAGCGAAGCAAGTAGTCCCTCGCCGAGATGTTCTGCTCGTTGCCGACGACGATGTCCGAGATCTGGAAAAAGCACAAACCAAGTCTATGTAGGGCACATTGTCGTCGCTGTGGTCGTGTCCACGATATGCATCAGCCCCACAAATTCATACAATGAAGATGACGACCGAATCGTGATCCGAAAGATATGAATCACGAGCGAACACGTTTAATAAACGAAGCGTGAACGATGCGGAGAGAAGAAAAATGGTAGGCTGGTCGTATTGCGAAATATAATAAGAAGTGTAACGACCCGCGCGCGCGTCGCTGCGTCGAAATAATGAATTGGAGCGAATTTGTTTCGGTCGCATTAATTGAATTAAAAACAACTGGCATGTTGCTCATTAACCGACACCGTGTAATGATGGAATCGCTTGCGCAGAGCCAACGAGGAATTCATTCCCAGGATGCGAGCTACACCAATCCTTGCATTAACTATTGTTCACAACTTTGTTTATACCTACGTTAAACGTAATTTAATTTTAATATTAAACAACAACGACCTAACATTTGCGTGAAATTGCACGTTCATAACGTTAATGGCTAACATAAGTCAAAAGATGCGCATGCACTCAGCTAACAACGAAAACGTCGTTGTCGTGCCGTTCATAAAGTTTAAACAGTTGCGTTGATTGCGACGCTGTGTGTCGCTTAATCGACGCCGTGCAGCAAACGCTTGTTTGGCTCATCTGCACGGCGGTAATTGCCATAGCGAATCGATCGGAGGTCAATCGCTGCAGCGCGAGAGGGCTAATGAAAGTTGAACTGCTTCAAATTTCGCAACCTTTCCCACAAAATCCCAGTGCGCTCGGTCAAAACCGTTACATTCACTTCCCCGATGGCTTTCGGAAGTTTTTATCAAAGGCATAATTAAAATTACCATATTGCGCCTAACGGGGGCATCGAGGTGTGCGCCGATTAATTAAAACCAAAATGCTAATTAGTAATTATGGTGCGCTGAGAGAATAATAGTTCGCGTCGTAATTCTCTTCACGCGCACGATTCGCGATATGCATTTTCATTGCACGTACGAGGTTGTAAATTTACGAAAACTAAGATGAAAGCACATTAACATAAATGTGATTAATTTCGTATAGGAATGTGTTTTCCATTTTCTGAGCGTATTGTTTTCGCATAACAATAAAATGTCAATGCATGGGATTTAACATCGAAACTCATTGCATTTGTTGCATGCAAAATACCGCTTCAGGAAAAAACATAATAACTATACACGTTGCATGATATGAATAATTAATGCACTTTAAATAAACAGAAATAATGGACTGTTTCTTGAATACATTATAGAATAACAGACTTGGCGTTTACTAATTACAAAGCACAGCTGTTTGCAGCAGCCCGATAACAACTCAAACAAAAGTCCGAGGTGATAAATAGAAGCGTAACAATTAGTACGATGACGATTTGCGATAGCAGCAGGGTCGACACCTTCGCGTTAATCGACGACAAAGATCGCGGATTTACTGTGCAAACAAATTATGTATGTAAAATATTGATGCTGAGTGGGTGATGTCATCGGAATGAACGCCAAATACCGACAGTATATAAAATCTGTTCCATCAGTGATTGATTTACAATATGCTCGGCCAAAGACAAAAAGATCCAATTCGAAAATAATAAGTATGCAAGTTTTGCAGTAACTTTAAATGAAATTTCAACCTTGATGAAGCTTAAATATCAGTTCGAATCCCGCACAGAAGACGACCAAGAAAAAACAATGGCACCAGTACAAGAATCGATCACCGTGATAAAACAAAGCGGAGCGCATGTTCATTAACGTCCGTTTGTTGCGCACAATGTCAATTCAAGCGTGTGGAGCGCGCCACAGAGACTACACAACGTAGCATCGCCATATAAGGAAACTGTTAAGGTGTTATGTGTATCATAAACATATAATTAATAAACGTTTTAATCTGAAGCTGAGCGCGGCCGCCGCTTCATCGCAGCGCCGCCGCCGCCGCCGCCGCCGCGACTTATGTAAATTGACATTGACACAGTTTCAGCGGGCGACAATGCTTATAAGTCGATGGCCAACCGGCCGACGGGTATCGCGAGTATAATGCACTTATTTGTAGACGAAAAATGTCGATGGCGTATATAAAACGTACACCTACGACCAACGACGTAATACATGTTGTGCACCCACGTCCCACGTATGGCATACACGTAATATTTGTCCAGTGATCTTAAATTAATTAAACCATTTTTCATGTCCTTTAAACGTGCGGACAGTTATTATGAAATTACCCGTGAATTTATCTCTTCTCGCCTCAAATGAATCAATTACGTGCGTGAGCTTTTAACTAACAATAAGTCAGAAACGTAACGAACGCAGTACTAATTAAATCATAAAAGTTAACCAACTTGTAACGACGGTATAATGAATGAAATAATTCATGAAAAAAACCTAGTCGCTTTTATGAAGTTGTAAATATTTCAAAAAGAAAAGAATGTTCTAATAAATGAAACCGTTAATTAACTTCTGGGCCGAACTTAAAGGCGTTTGGCAGCGAGAAAGGCCTTTCAGTAAAACGATGAAATTTAGCTGAAGGAATATCTCCGGAGGAGAAAGGTTGCACTTCATCGTATTTCACTTTACGCCGGAGATGACCTCGTTCTCTCATCGTGCATACAATGCGCCAAACGAAATATGTCGAACGAAAAACACGCACTTAGATATTACTCGCCGCTTGAAATTATATTAATATCTATTCATCATGGGAATCGTTTCGCATATCAAACGGTTTATAAGTATATTGTCACAGCGCCGAGCGCCGAGTTGTTGTTGCTGTTGTTCTTGTTAACAAGCAGTGACTACCTCGCTAAACGCTATTAATCATCAACATTATGCGTCATTCCCTAGCGTACTAAAATGCGCGTTATTATCGGCGTCAATCGCAAGGTACCTTAACTTTCTTCGGCCGTATCACGCCCAGATCCTCAACGTCCACCTGGTACTCGATGCTCTTCGTCTGGGCGCGATTGTTCAGCCCCTGCGTGTGGCTCTTCTCTTCGCCGCGCGTGAGCGTCGTGACTTTGCGCACGATGCGCGTCGTGATACGCTTGGTGCCATCCTCGCGCGGTCGCGACGTCTGCAGCGATTCAATCGAACTGCCCAGCACCTCGGTGCTCAGCTTCTTGTTGGTGAACTTCGCCTCGAGGTTCACATTGTCGGTGATGCTGGTGACGATCGGCGGGCCGGTGGGGCCCTGCGTGCCCTGCACGTACAACCGATTCGAACCCGACGACGTATCCTTGCTGAATTTGTACATTGCGCTTCTTTCCAAATGGCACTCTTTTACACTCCGACACGCACTCAATAATAAATTAATAACATTGCGTTAATACTGACTTTAGTAATTTTAATAGTTCGATATTTGTTTTAGTTTGCTTTTTTCTGGTTTTGATTTAGTTTAATAAGTTCGATGTGAATAAAATTTATTGTTATCAGCGAATGGTAACCAGGGGCAACTGCGCACGATCGATGCAAATGCACTACGAAACAAATCGATGAGATTTGAATTGTCCGCGGCGGGCCGCGTGAGGACGGTTCGGTTGGATGGCTGGATGGATGCGCGTCGCGCGTCGGTCGCGAGCGATTTGAACGGCTGAGCGCCGTTTACAGGTGGTCGCAGTGCCCACCAGGTGAGACACAGCAGTGTGGTGGAGAGGTGCGCGCACGTTCTAAAACTACCAACAACAACAACAACGCCGACAACAGCATGCCGGTTGAGCGCTTGCCGCTTGCATGCACACCACCTCTCCGGCTGCGGCCGCAAAGAGTGTTTGACACACGCGCATACATTTTCATTTCATAAAAACAAGTAGGATCCGATCCAGGGCCGTACGGAGGCGTTGCGCGTGTGACTTAAGTCGCTTTTCATTCATGCTTCGAGAATGCACGCTGAAATTATTTCTCCATCGCTAAATATGGTGCGTCGCTTTATTAGCGCTGGCGTCACTTCATTATGCCAATGAAAATAAAGTTATTAAAACGCGCCCAATCAATAAAATGATGAATTTTGCGATAAGACACAAGCTGATTGCGCCGTCCCAGACTGGTGCCGTATTTGAAGCGAACGCAAGTGATGTTTCCGGTTACATGCCCATCCGACTTCCGTTCGGTCTGCTGGTGGCATGTGGCTGGCTTCCATTCGCATAGCGTTCGAGCGCAGGTGAGTCGAGACGAGACGCGACGCATCGCCAGTTTTACGGTCGCGTACTGTTATACATGCTGAATCGTTTATTAGCGTGCGCGCAAATACAGTTATGACAATAAATTTTATTTCGGGAAGCTTAAGTCTTAATGCTATCGACATGTGTTTGGAAGCGCGCCGGCGCCATTAAAGCTTAAACGATGCGTACTGTATGTATGTGCGGCGTCTTGAGAAAGTGAAATTACATTGCAACAACTTACGTTGCGTAATCGATTCAAATAATTATCCTTTTCACACACAGAGCACCACACATACACAACCGCACACGTAGCTATGATATTAGTTGCCACCGGTTGTCGCACCGTGAAACGAGCGAAAGAAAACATTTTAGTTGAAATGATGGCATGCTAGGCTAGCCATCTGTAAAGCAAAGATGTCAGTCACATTGTTTCTCGAGCCTGCTAACACAAACCGTATGCGCGTTTCGCTCATTGTTGTCACCTTTGCAATATGCGACTACCTAGTGACTACTATATTATTATTTAACGATTGAAATTTCGATAATTGGTGCGTTCCTGTATTCAACGGACGCTTCCTTTAATCATTTAATTACGCATGCGATTAGCGTGTGCACACCAATACGAAACGCCTTATGTATATTGATTGTAGGAAAACAATGGCAATTTAATTCCATCCGAACTCTGCCGTGTTTGATCCGCTCGCGGAAGTTTGAATGGCTTTGCAATCGCAATAATATTCACGTACCCGTAAAGTTATCGTTGCAAACCTCAAACCAATTGAATACGTTATTACCAAATAGTTTATGAAGACTCGCGCAGGATATGATGTCATTTTGCAAGAATTCACCGACGATGATTTTGTTTTTAGAGCATACATGAGCACACGTGCGGACGGAGTTGAAGAAGAAAGATGACATTTCCTGTCGCTCGGTAAAGAAATACACATCTTGATACAGTAGAGATTGTTCTGTTCGCATTCCGAATGATGTAATAAATTAATAAGTAAGTAACCGAATGCGGTCTAGGCGCAAAGAACTGTTCTCGGAATAACTCAATCAACTTTATTGGAGGCAACGAAGAAAGAGAAGAGAATATGCAACAGAATTTCTGGAACGCATTAATGAATTCGACTATTTAGCCGAAACTAATTGTGTTTTCGTGTAGTACTCTCCTCGATGCCGTTGTACGAGTAGTATGCCATGACATTCAACATTGTCTAGTTGTTAGTACTTCGAACGCATCTGAGAAAGTTTACCAACATGCCGACGTGAAACACAAAACACATCACCGTCGGCTTTTGCACTTCATCTAAATGCCATTTTCATAAGATATAACAATGCTTGTCGTAATTTATTTGTGTAGTCATTTTGTATGCGGCTATGTGGAGATTATGAAATCTAATCCACGTACTGAGTTAATTAATACATGCGAAAAGAAACGCAACACATTGAAAGTGATGCGAATGTTATAATATAACGTGCATTCATTCTTTCAATTCATTCATAGATCGTGTTAATGAATAATTACCATCGCAACGTGGAGTGGGATGCAAAACGTGTACAGGAATGCATTCAAGGCACGTGTCGATGATTATTGATTGCATGCGGATAACTGAATTGAATGTCACGCGGAAAAATAATATATTACCACGCATGTTTGCGTTTTTATAGAATAAATATAGTTTATATCAAATGATTAAATTTTTAATTAGTTGCTTGTAAAAACAATAATAGTTGAAGAATAAATAATAAATTCCAGTTGAATTAATAGTGCTGCCTACTTGTTAACTAGACAATTCCTCGACAGATCATCAACGTAATCAATAGAAAAAATCGCGCCGTCTTTTTTGTTTGCCTACACACACGCAATAAATTATATCGTCGAGAATTTCAAGCCAATCATGACAATCACCCGAGTCACGATTCCAATTTGTCTTCATTTCTTATGATTGCGCTCCATGCCTT
>JARJDR010012210.1:0-137723 GCA_030264135.1 Myllaena sp. GC000078 | reverse complement strand
TAATTATTATATTTCTGACTTTTATTTCAAAATTTTAAAAATCGCGCCCAAAATTCATGAACCGATTGACGAAATCGGAGCTGTCATACCTGCGCGCTTAGAAAATTCCGACCGTATACGTACTCGTACCTATGATCTGTTTTATTATTTGTTATTTGTTCTTTGTATTCGATTTGGATCGTCGGCGTCGCGTCGTTTATTTATCATGCGTTCGTGTTTATTATAGTTGCATCTGCGAATGTTATTTGTTCGCGATATTTTATACCAAATGTATTTATTTAGAATCGATGTCTGTTAAATATAATATTATTTTTAATGGTTAACAAATTGAGTTTTTTAAATGTAAATATTATCATATCAAGAATTAAACATGTTTTTTATAAATTCATTTAAATAAAGAATAAAATATTGTACGTAATATTTACTTAAATTTCCATTGGCAATTTAAAAATGAAACATAACTGGTAAAAATTCTATAAATTTAGATAAATATTACGTATTTTCTTTTTAAATATTTACAAGAAAGATATCAACTCATCACCAATCGTCGACATCAACCACCTTCCCAAGAACAGCAAAACGGAACAAAAAGGAATGAATTATGCATGTAAACGAGCGTAGGACGTGAAAAGGTGCCCGAATACCTTAGCCTTGGCCCATCGCACCAGAGCAGCATTGTTCGTATGCATTGCGCATCTCGGGCGCAATGTATGCAACGATACATCATCGCTCCTGAATATTTTATACGTACACAGCTTCCGCGTATTTGGAGAATAGTAAAGAAGACAAGACAACGGACAACAGACAACTAACATTGCATTTATTTTTCATGGTGTACCATGACAGTCGCCGCAGTTTCGCCAAAAATAAATACTTGTAAGTGGGCAGAAAAGTAGTTGATTGTTAGTGTTAGTATCACTATGCATTTCTAAACAGAAAAAGTTTTTCCTACTTGAATAAATGGGATAATTAAGCGCTGATTGCGAATGATAATGACTTGCGCTTAATGTATTATGAACAAATGGGAAGCATCTCAGTTTCATAACAATTTTAACGAATGAAATAAGCTATACTCACAGAATTTATTTGTAACATATTACATAACGTACAGCTAATTGTAAGTAAGTACATGAAATAGATAATGATTTTAGCGTGAATGTGCAATACCCACTTAGGTAAGTATGTACTTAGTAGATATTTTGAAGGGTTTTATATTTATTTGATTGAAAACACTCCATAATTTAACACGTGCTCGGATGATTCCTTATGAACATGAATTATTACAAATCAATTGTGTCTAAAAAAGGTAGGATGTTAATTAGTATGTGGTCGCTGTATTAATTTCTGAAAAGCCGCAAAGTGTCATCATTATATCAATCGTAATCCGTCACAAATTATTTCCGGAAATTATGTTAAATATTATTTATTATTTATATTACACAGAATTAAATTTTATTTAATATATCAAACGAATAATTGTATAGGTATACATGTTACATGACATATTAATAAGTATTTGGTGGTTAATTATTTATTAGATTGAAGCGCTTTGTGTCGTTCAGATTAGTGAAACGCATGCCAAATGCATACCATAGATGATATCTTTCAAACGTTGGTATTAATTAAGCAGATTTAGTGTTTGCTACCATGCGAATCCAAAATTCGAGGAATTTAATGCAATGCGCGGCTTCAAACCACAAGCGAATCAATAGTTTAAGTCAATGCTGGCCAGCTTTTGACATCCGCGTCCACCTGTTGTGATATATCAAGTATCAAGTATCAAGTACATACCTAAATTCAATTACTGCGACGAATTGATATTGACCAGTTATGCGTATGGATGAAATTGCTCGTTTACTGCTTGTGAATCAATATGTTACAGCTTTTTCCGATGTAAATGCTGCTTTCGATTTAAATGTTCGTTTTGTGGAATAAAATATTACATCCCCAAAAGGAAAGCCCACCGTCTGCATACACACATGTTATAGATACATGAATATGGATTAATTTATTCCCGAACTTGTTATTTTTTCGATGAATTTATGATTGCAAGACTAACGTGCAAGTAATAATGCGTAAAATTTCATGGGAAAGAAGCCTACAGGAAAATTTGTTAATTGTGCAGCTTGTTACGCATTTATGCAATAAAAATGTGAATCTGTTTACACAGTGAATTTTGCCACTTTATTCTAATACATTTTATTTTAATAAGGTAAAACTGTTTAAAGTAAATATAAAACAATTTTAATCATATGTGCATGGTCCAATCTGTACCAGAAAAACTTTTTTTTATTTAACAATCCTTATCCTTTCGTTACCTTCCCCTATTATATTTTAAACTGCTCACTTTTATAACATATCAAATTTTTATCAACTTCCTTGTAGAACGTTTTTTGATAATTGGTTCACAATTAATAGTGAAATTACACTTCAAAACGGGACGAGTGTCTGTTTCTATATGGTTAATAATGTTAATATTAAATTCCACAACGATTCATTAGTTAATTAGCGGAAGGATGAACTATGTAGCATTTAGTCCTTTCGTCCTTGCCAGTGCTTTCACTCAAGTCGCTTAAAGGAGTATACCGCGACCTCTACAGTTGCCTAGAAAAGTTCTTATCGATTTTCAGTGAGAAAGAGAAAGACCAAGCGAAGTCAGCTGGAGTTGCGTGGGTGTACAGTTCGCATCAGTCCCATTAGTCAACATAATAATAACATCGAGCAGCAGCAAACCACAGCAAAATTAACAGGATTAACAGAAAACAGGCAACAGTGAAGCCGCTATAGTCGCTGTGTAGTTTCTTATCGCCTCGCCATCGTCTCTAATTCCACCACGATGTGAATCTTAGAAGACAAAAAATTTTAACCAAAGAATGTAGTGTCATCCCATTAAAACTCGTGTTTGTGCCATATCTAAACGATTGTGATTATTTCTTGTGCTTGAGTTGGGAATTTGGGAAGCTGGGGAACGATAACAGCATCTGGTTTGTGAAGCCAAGCTTCACATGGTGGAATGAGCATCGCATCAATACATCTCTAATCATCTCCAGCCGGCCGAACATTGACTTGTTGAAGCATGTAAGTAAAAACAATTTCGACTAAAGCTCGGTACTCCATACTCGGTACAGTCTTGCTGGATTTCATAACGTCACCACCACCATATTCCAATTGGCGGCCGGCCGGTAGCCGGCATCCGCATAATCGCGTCCGCCGCCACATCGCGACGAGCTGTGCTGGTGCTGTGCGATGCGCACGCGAAGAAATATCTATACTCGTCCAAAGCGCATAAGTTGCGTGAAGGTTCAGATTACTATTCAAGAAATCAGTGTTTTACCGGAATTTTGCTATTTCCCATTCGAAACTAAATAAATTGATATTACCGGAAGTTTGTGGTGTGGAATATTGACTTGAGGCACGAAAGCGAAAACACGTGAACAGTTCCAGTCGGAATTGGTATTCGGGAAGCAGTTGATCTATTTTTAGCATCATCATCACGTTTTGTTCGGGAATCGAGTACGCAGTCGTTTTCCAAGTTAATGTAAAACTTACTTATAAGTGTAGTGAACAATTTCGTGAAATACCAAACTCGAAAAGTTCAGCAATATCAGCGGGCATCTAAGGCAAAAACTTTGGTGAGTGGTAAGCCATTGTGATTGCTATTGACATATTTGGCACAATTTTATTACATTATTCTCGTTGAAATGTTTTATAATAAAAAAGTGACACAGTAGATGAGAGCATTAGGTTATTATCAGTGGAACAGAAAACACATTGATATGCATAAAGTCGTCAGTAATATCATCGTCAGAACCGGATGATATAATTACAAACTATTTACATTAATATGCCGTACTTGACTAACAATAAGTATGTCACCGTTTAAAATATTTCATCTCAATATCTCGATACATATACATAAGACCTTTCTTCGAATCATTTCTTTGAGTATTACCTATTTACTTACAATTAGTTCATTAGTTCAGCTTTTTGTACAATTAATATATGTTTGACGACAGTGATAGGAAGTATAACATTACATTAAGGTTATTGGAATGATAATAATATTCGTTATCAGTGAAATATATTAAATAACCAACAAATGGTTGGAATACTAAACGGTTGCCCGGAAAGTGTCTACGTGACTCTCAACTAGTCATAAAGTTATTCGCATACATTTAATATTTATAGCGATAACTTGGCTGGATTTCTTCAGGGTTATTTTATTATTTTAGCGCAGTTAATTTTATTACCAGATTGACTTTTCTGTCTTTTTATCACACTTCCACGAGACAGCCCTGCATTTTACATAAAAGAAAACTTAAAGCGATGATTTCATCGTCTCGACTTTTTTTAGCGCGAGTCGAATTGATTCACAATTCCATCACAAGATAATAAACACCAAAGAGCAATAACAATGACGCAATGTAATAATTATAATTACATATGGAGGATGGAGGATTAGTGAAATGGCAGTGCATTTTGCTTTTCGGCATTTATGCTAATATTGTGTAGCCAGACGTTTTTGTATTGTCCCGGCTGACATTTGCAATTAGCAAGCGTAAAAGCATAAATCACAGCAATGTCCACACATCGAATTGCATTCCAACACTTATTGCGGAATCGAAATTGTCTGTATGCATCCCACCCACTCAAACCTCAATAGACGTGATGGGTAATGCAATTATCACCATCGAACATTGTACAACTAACAGTTGACAAAGAAAAATATTATTTTATTTGTTAGTAGACAGAAGCACGTATTCTTTTCATTAATTAATTTACCGGGAATTAAACGTAATTATCTGTTAATTTTTTTGGTGCTTATTATAATTGTATAGTTAACAAGTTTAATTTAATATTATAATACATATATTATGTATGTCGAATTTCGTTTGCTGATGGAGCAGTGCACGCAGCAATTAATCGGAAATTGGATTGCAATAAGTAACTACTCATATTTCAGTTTAACGTTATGTACTTTTTGATTTAACATTGAATTGTTGTTCCAGTAATTGAGACTTGTCGATTCCTATTTCATTTTCATCGATAAATCTAATGAATTAGTTCATGGTGTGTAATATTATCCTTTGGATTTAAAAATGACTCGTTCTTGACCGAATTTATTAATATCAGTCTTTTCATTGAAACTGCATTTTTAAGTAATGCAATCAATAATTTCTCTTATCGACTAAATAATAAGTACTAATTTATTTTCTATTACATGAATAGTCATGATGACTAATAAGTAATAAAAATAGCTATTTACGCGGCTGATTCAATATTCAACGTTAATGGTAGTAATAAATGGTAAAGTTAATAACAATAAATTAGATTCCTACATTTTCACACACAATAATTTCTACAACTTATATGAACAGACACGAACATTAATTTTTGAAATTACTTAGGTAACGCTCTGTAGCACCACATCTCCAACATGTCTCGTCTACGTGAATACTTAATCACAATCGCAGGCGTGCTATAGAAATCATTTCGCATCTGTGGTGCAATTGTCGCAATTGGGAACTTGCGAGCTTGGCAAATATTTGTTTCTCACGTTGCTTGATAGAACTTTAAAACAACAAACTTACTAAAGAATAAGAATATTAAGAATAAGTGAGAACAGATGTACTTAGGAATGTTTTCTTTGCCTGTAATCGTCCATTCAATCTTTAATTTCATTTCGAATCTTGCTAGTTTTCGTCGATTTCTTCATCTCGGTTGTTCTAACTTTTAACTATTAACGCCGCATTTAACCACCTAATTAGTGTTGTTAAGTTTCGTAATGATACGGCGATTCTCTTGCACGAAGTCTTATGTGTTACATACATGCACCACCTTTAATATATTATCGTAATCATTGTGGTGTTTGTGTTGAACGCTAATGCTCGTATTAGCAAGAGGTCTTCAGTATAAAAGATGACATCTTTTTCTCCTTCGATGCACATGAAATATGCTGATGGATATTATTCTGCACGTCTGAACAAAAAGACCGTTTACGGAGAGGCTGATGAACGTGATTAGGATAAGCGCATACGTGCCGCGCATGTAATTTACGAGTACAACCGCTTGTATGCACAAATGATGACTTTTCATAAGCGATTTGTCTTTTCAAATGCACATGTAATCGTTATTAGGGTTCATCACGATTAGTCACAGTGATGATGATGGTAATTATGAGTGCGCGAATGTTTTCAATCAATGAGGACTTGAAGTTACCTCAAAATTGCTTTAATGATGACAAATTTTTATATTTCTATACTTTACAGTGAATTGCTTTGGAGATTAATGTAACTTGTGAGTAATCTGTTAAATATTTATGTTAAACGCAAAAATAGGCGTGTATCGTAAACTTTCAATTCCAAATGCAAATTTTTATAGTAAGTATTTTTGTTTAACTGCATTTTTCTTATAGTGCGGGGGAACGCACGCTCGGTTAAAGTTCATGGGTCGCGTGCGTATGTCTACTTGAAAGGAAAGTTAATTTAATTTATGATTTATAATAATAGTTTACGTTAAGTTTGTAGTAGTTGTGTTTACTTGCATGAGGTTCCGCATTAAGTTTTGTTTAACTAGCTAGCAATAACTGACGAGGAACAATAACTTCCGACAAGTTAATTATATATAATTTTATTTGAAACTTACTAGTTTTCATCTGTTAAATTGATAGATTACAGTCAAGAATTGTCGGTAACTTGATATTAACAAAGAGAAAATTAATTTTAATAACGTTTTTAGCTTTACTATTGATTGTTTCAATATTGGCATGACATCATTTATTTTCGTGGGATGCGTGAGAACTTTTAAACCTTGATTGTTGCAATTGCCAAATCGAAATTTTAATTTCATGCTGATCACGAATCTCAAGTTACTGACTAATAATTTCAAATTAACGTGCTTTGGTGGATTGAAGTAAGGCAATTAAATTAGAGTCAAAATTAAAATTGCTTTTGTGCGGTTTGGACGAAACAGAAATTATCTATTCCTTAAATATCTTTTTATAGGCATATTATAATTTAATGTTTTCTGTTCAGTCGCTTTTGGAAAGAGATTTTGCATTCATTGAATGGAATGGATATTTGCGCTATTCGATAACCATCAATTTTATGTGCATGTCGCCGACTTGGCGAGACTGCGTGAAAGACCATACACGGTTAATCTCATGCTTAGTTAATCGTTTCATTTGGGTAGGCATATCTGCATTTTACTCAAATAACAGCCAACGAACCGAATGCGCTTTTATTTTAATGAAAATGTCAAGGAAACTTTGTTCTAGGATAGTGTTTTGTAAATCGTATTATTAGAACTTGCAATTTAACAATTTTGCAGAATTTCAGCACAATGTGAACCATTTATTAATGATGTAATTTTCCAATGAAAAGCGGTAGTGAATCTAATGATCCACTGGCGGAATAGTTATCGTACTTAATTAACTGTTGTCAACATTTCTAATCGCGATGACATTAGCGTATTGTTCGGTGTGCGCCGATGCGATGTGCTTTTGCATTTGATCTTCCGGTCAATGTCAACGAGGAGTGGTTAGTAACGCACTGACCATCGACCATTCGCTTTCAGTTGTTCACTTTTTGACATCAATTGTAATTTCAATTTTTCATTCATAAGATAAGCGCGTGTTTTCCTATTCACCTATTCATCCATTCACAATCGGCATTATTTTGTGTAATCATCGCGGAAATATATTACCACGTGTGTTTGACACGTATTGTTGATAATAAATGATAAATACGCTATTTCGGGCATAATTTCATGCTTGCATTGCTGGTGTGATTACATAACTCACAACAGAATTACACTTTACGCGTGCTTGTAAATTATTTCATCTCCAGTTGAGGAGATCTCTGAAAGCCTTCAATTCCTTCAATTAATTTTAAATTGATTCTGGCGTATGAAAAGAGCTACATGAAAATGCAATTTGTATTCGCCCACTTTTTCCACAGGGATTATTCTCCGAGACTCCGAGGAGTGAAATTTAATCAATGAAGCTTCTGTGTGCTATAAAATTTCGTCATGGAATTGTAATTAATGTTTGTGTGCAATACCGCAATGATATGCTTAGCGTTTAATGGAGGCATATGCCTGACTTATGTGAAAGACATAAGTATAATGCTACTCAATGGATATGCCAGAGATTCACATGAGATCCACTGTTTTCTGTGCCACGCTGATAGATTTATATTAAGATGAATGCCACGCTTTTATTGCTTGTCTGCAACTGATAGGCATGATTTCGTTGTTTTGCGTGTTTAGTGTGAAGCATTACTGCTGGAAACATTTACATGGCGACGAAATCGGGGAGCGTACATTGCGGAGAAAGTATTTATGTAACTTATGCAATTTTTCTCGTCAGGAGATGCGCGTGACCTCACACCTAGCTCTCATCGTATTGTCGTTAATATGTCACGCAGTTGTTTCAATTAACGAATGTTCACTTACCATTTTTATCGCTAAATGTTTAGAATCCGTTTTGAAGTTAATTCACTTCACATGTAAAATAGAATCTTTAATTCAAGCGAGGCCGCGACATAGTATCACTCAATGCACCGCACACAAGACTGATGAAAATCAACTACTGCGTTAAACTTGTTTTACATTTTCCCATTGTTCCTGAATGCAACTGCGTGGTTTCAACAGTGAATCATATAATTACACTTACACATATTCATAAATTAATTAAATATATAATCGCGTAGACTTTAGCACCGACGTGTATTGAAGTGATGCAGAACGACAACTGACCAACTCGCACAGGTTCTATACAAGGCATTTAGCGATCGTTTCGTAATCATAACTTCGAATTTATAATGGTCACTTAATGTAGCCTCGGTTTGCAGCATTCCCATTAAACGTAGAATTAATTAAAATATGTCCCAAATGTAAATTTCAATGCTCCGGACACGAAGGTCAGAGATATTTCTGCAATGTCCATTCGTTTGCAGACAAAATGAACAAGTGCATGTTTCTGCTACTGGCGTTAATGCTGACGAGCTACACCCAAGGCGAGGTGTTCACAGCGCTCGCTGAACTTGAAGAGCTCTTGCAGACCGAGTCGACATTGATCACCGCCCTCGAAGACTTCATTCATGCACAGGAGCAAAAATTAACACTTTTGCGGCGCTATGCAGACGCATATCAGAATCAGCATGATATTGCTGCGAGGGACGTCCAGATGTACGTCTCAAATCCGATCAATGCCTATCTTCTCGTCAAGCGTCTGACGACTGATTGGAAGGACGTGCAAACTTTGATATCCACCAATACTGGAACGGGTAAAAATACCCCAACATCAATAGCCGGAATTCGTCTTCAGACTTGTGTATTTTTAGATTTTATGAGCAATATGACCTCGTATCGGGAACATTTGAAGTTCCCGACGGACGAGGACCTCAACGGCGCCGCCGTAGCCTTGATGCGGCTGCAGGACACATATCGATTGGACACCTCGTCGTTGGCGCGCGGCGAGTTGAATGGTATTAAGTACTCGACGGAGCTGAACGCCGCCGACTGTTTTGAGCTGGGCCGGCAGTCGTACAATAACGAGGACTACTACCATACGCAACTGTGGATGCGCGAGGCTGATCATCGATTGGGTCGCGATGTCAACGAGACCATCGACCGCAGCGATATCCTCGAGTATCTTGCGTTCAGCACGTTTAAACAAGGTAATGTGCATCTGGCGCTGGATCTCACCAACAAGCTGCTGGAGTTGGCACCAACGCATCCACGTGCTACCGGAAATAAGGTGTACTATGAGAACGCCATTCTCAAGATCAATGTCGAGAAGCGCAAAGGCGACGATGGTACGGATGAGGTTGTTCAGGAGTCTTATACACAAGTGGTACGTGGAGTTTAACTTTGTGACTAGTGTGACTTAAGTCTTATTGAATCTTACAGGCTGTTACTGATCCACAAGGACGCGAATTATACGAGCAACTCTGTCGTGGAGAAGGCACCACACCCATGACGACTCTGTCGAAACTCCACTGCTTTTACTATCGACCAGCTCATAATAAATTCCTCCAGATTGCACCGTTCAAAGTTGAGGAGGCGTTTCCCTCGCCCTATATCCTCATCTTTCACGAAGTGATGGCGGATCGCGAAATTGAGGTCATCAAACGCATGGCTATACCACGGGTAAGCATATCCGACCCACCGCAGAAACATCGACTACATTCTACATTCCTTTCCAGTTCCGTCGTGCAACGGTGCAGAACTCGCAAACGGGCGAACTGGAGACGGCGCAGTACCGCATCAGCAAGTCGGCGTGGTTGAAGGACGGCGAGCATAAGTACGTGGAGGATGTGAGCCGCCGCGTCACCGACATGACGGGTCTGAACATGAACAGCGCCGAGGAGCTGCAGGTGGTGAATTACGGCATTGGCGGTCACTACGAACCGCATTACGACTTTGCCCGGAAGGAGGAAATCAATGCCTTTCGCAGTCTCGGCACGGGCAATCGTATTGCCACTGTGCTGTTTTACATGAGTGATGTGCCGCAAGGCGGTGCAACGGTGTTTCCTCGTCTGCGGGTCGCGCTGTGGCCAAGGAAGGGCTCCGCCGCTTTTTGGTTCAATCTGCATGAGAACGGCGAAGGGGATGCGCGCACCCGGCATGCTGCATGTCCGGTGCTGGCGGGCTCCAAGTGGGTGTCGAATAAGTGGATCCATGAGCGCGAGCAGGAGTTTCGGCGTCCCTGCGCGCTGACGCCCACGCCTGCCGATTTGACTGCGTAACAAAATTTAGAATTTTAGGTTTTGGAATGCCAACAACTGCCATTTGAATTATGATAAGGAGTGAATTTTTTTACCAAAAAATGCCATGAGATTTGAAGTTACTTATTTTTTTTTAATTGAAACGTGTTTGCAATGAAAACCAACACCCAGTGCTCAGTGGCTAGGGCTTATCCTATTATTTTGTAGTTTAAAAGTTAGTACTAATTGAGAATTTATTTAAATATCTAGTGCTCCTTTTCTCATACTTGATACAAATCTCTTTCACAAATATTTTGTAAAAAAATATAACAAATAAAGCTTTATTTTCAAGCGAGTTTAGTTTACGCTTCAATTTTTTGTTTAAATTATACACAACGCGCCCTTTTGCTTAAAACAGGGACCGATTCTGAGGACCAACCGCGAGGTTTTTCCAGTTTGCGTTTATTTACATTTATTAAGACAAGTAATGCATACAATATTCTTTTCATAGTAATACAATTTGCAATTAAAATAACAATGTCAAAAAGTTAACAAGAAACAATAAATACAATTCGTTTTACACATCATAAAGAATTTGAAAAGTGAATTAATATATAGAATTTTGGATGAGTTTGGAAATTATACTAATTATACTTATAAGCTAATGCCTGTTAATTCCATATTCCATCATTCCACACAGACTAATAACTTAATCAATCACACGTTTGCTAATATCAAAGAACTAGATTATAAATCAATATAAATAAGTATATCGGGAATATTGAAGCATTGGAAAAGATTACTTTTGGTCCTAGGTAAGTGTGTAAAGATTTGCATCGAAAATAGCTGTTTCTTCATCAGTGATTCAAACCGCTGAATTTATAGATATTTCTGTATGCATATGATAGACACCCTGTTTTTGTTATTTTTTCAAGTTATGCAAGTAAACATCTATTGAATTTCCTTCGTTTTTCCACTCGAATTTCCACTCCAAGTGCTCTTGCTCAACTTTCGCATGCGTGACATCATCCAACATGTATATATTTGATTTTTATTGTTTAACACGTTCATTAAATATATCATTTATATATATTCTGTAATCATTACACAGATTTATATATTTGTTTTTTTTTTCTTCTTTATATAGTTAGAGTGAAATACAACACATTATATCACATTTAGGTATTCAGGTCTTGGGAGGGTGCGTAGTATAATTTTCGAATGTTTGGGAGTCCAGTATGCAAAGAAAACTAATTATTCTCCTCTCCAATAAGAATTTTCTTGTCCTTCGATTGTCCAATATTGATTTTATCAAAACATAAGAAATAAATGAGAGCCAGAAATTGCACATCAAACACCTTTCAGTACGTTGAAAATTACGTGAGGAATAGGAGAGGTAAGTATCCGTTTTCCTTCCTTCTGTCTCATCGTCAATTTTATGCATATCTCTTCCGGGTTGCGTGATAAAAGACAATAAAGAATGAAAGAGATTATGTTACGTGTGAAGGGAGGGAGCGTATTATCCTGGGTATTATCCTGTGAAGGATGGATGCATTCTATCATCATATCATCATCGTAGTGTTGGTTTAATTTAAACATTCAATTTCAGGCTTTTAGGAAGAAATTTGTGGCGTTGTTGGGGAGCCATATTTTCCTGACATAGGGCTGAAGGGTTGGGGGGGTAGGGAGTAGGGGCGAAATAGATGCGTGCGCGCGCGCGCGGGCTTATATCTCGTAATTGCGAAACTTGCTGACGACCTCGCTGGGATTATCGCCGCCGCCCCATGCGGTGCCGGCGTTGCGTGCGCCCCAGTGCAGATTGGCGCCGCCCTCGGACGCGCGCCGCTGCGCCGGCGACGGCGTCTGCAGCGACGACGGGCCCGACGACGAAATCCCGCCGGCGCCCGGCAGCATTCGGTCTTTGGTCTTCGGCACGCTCCAATGCATCGACTATACACAGCATCCCCCCCGCGAATCAATATAATAGTATAATAGACATATGGGAATGGGGAGTGCTTCACTAACCATGCAAATCTTATCAAGCTACACATTTACACCTTTGATTGGAACATTTGATAACATACCTGTTGCACATGCTCCTTCATCCCCATCCATTGTTTGTAGCTGACCTGTATGCCAGAGTTCTTCCACTTATCATACATGAGCTTCTTTTCGGGCGTTGTGAGGACATCTTTCGCTTCCTGCAGACAAAGAAAAACGCGCTCTTGCAATCCGCTTAGAGTTTCCTGGAATGTTTGCATTATTTGATGCTGGGGAGCATATCCATTTCTCGCATTCACGAGCAAGGGCTATTCGTGGAAATTGGGTCGTTTTTAGTCATATTTTAGGCCACACACTTACCGGCGGCGCTCACAATATCCCAGAGTGAGACGAGGGTCATCATACAAAATGTATGCGAATCGCAAATTAAATTTTCGCGAAACGCCAAAAATACACATGGATTGCTCATGCGATGCGGGTTGGTATTAAGATTTTAGATTCGATGAAAACGCGATACGCACAAGGGGATGACCGCGCCGGACCGAGCTGCGCGACGAGGGCACAAGGGGTGGGAGGCCAAAACGAGAACGTTGAAGGTTTTCACCCGATTGGAAGCGTGTGCGATCGACTGGAAAACGGATGTTGTACCTACCTACCTACCTACCCACCTATCGCCCAAGATGAAAATCAATAAACGAATTGAAAAGTGTTGGCATAGACGCAGGCGAAGGTATGCGGAGAGAAAACGCTTTCATGCCTTTTGCAAAGAAAGGAAACTGGAAGGATAATGATGAAAATTTTCAATTAAATACCATATTTCGAAAAGTGTATGTAGTTTACGTGAAAACCCAGCAAAGGTAAAAGCCTACTCAGCTAATGGACATTTGATTAAATTTTGTTAGACGGGTTTTATGTACGATCCGCGCCAACAAAAACCGTCTGACCACCTTCTCCGCCGCCTCGCCTGCGTCGAAACAAATATTACACAAAATTAACGTGCACAACATCAGAGGAAAATGAAAAACAGGACCATTTTCATACCCTACACACGCATATTACATAATAAACTCAAACATGTTTGTTATTGACATGAATTCTTTGTTTGCTAGGTAAATTATGGTTTATACTCACGTTTAGCAATTGAAATTTCTTCTCGGCATCCTTGTCTGGATTTTTATCGGGATGGTACTGGAGCGCACGTGCCTTATACTCGGTCTGTATTTGTTCAGCCTAAAACAAATGTTTAATACAATCAAAATTGCTATTTTTAAATAAAATTTTGTTGATGTTTTATAAATATGCCAATGTGGATGCCAATAAACTGATTTGCGTAACGGAAATTGCGGGAAAGTGCTTTTACGTTACCTCCTGAAAAAAAGCATCTAGGTTCGCAACCAAGAAGTTTTGATTGTAGCAAGTATGCGGAGCTACGTTTCAAAAAGTGAATGTCTACCTGATTGCATCTGAGGTAGATAAATATAATAAGACTGCAAATTGCAAACTTACAAAAGCTTTTAGGCAATAATTAGATCTAGTAGCAAGCAACGCAAGCAACTAAAGTAGCTAATAATTGCGAGATTTTGTTTGTTAGTGATATATGATAACGATAAACTGCATCACTTAAAATGCAAGGACAAGGACATTATTAATAGTATCTTTTCATGAAAACTTAGCGGTCCAAAGCAGTGCGTGAGAAAATTGTAGCAGACAACACACGTGTGCGCGTGGCTCGTTTGAATAATTGAACGTTTACATCAGTCGTTGTTGGTCTTTGCCGCGTCGTCATTATTGATGTCTTTTCAGTTTGTGTGATTGCCTGACATTTTGCTTTTTACGCATGGGCGTAGATTAATCAGTATAGACGTCATCAATAATACCCATATTGTTTTCTAAAAATACATTTCATATCAACGGCTTTTCGAAATATTGAATAGAATCAGCGGAAAACGTATTGATTTTATCAAATTGTATGAGATTGAAAATTTTCTTCAATTCAGTAGAGAGAATTATTGGAATTGATAAATATGGCGGGAAACCCTTCAACAGATTTGATCTAGGTCTGATTTGCCACCGGTAGATATTTTATGCGTATTGAGGAATTGTGGTGGGTTCTGACATCTCTTCATCTTCCTGGAATCTGTCGAGATACATTATATCGAACCTACATCCATCAAATTCAGCAAATTACATTTTAAATGTTTCAATACATTGTAGTTAAGCAAATTTTAAATTCTTTTAAACACAATTCGAAGAAATAAGTTACAAAATAAAAAAATTATATCGTACTTAGCAAGTGGAAAGTTGCTTTATGCAATTCAAGGACGAAATATTACTCAACGTCTAAAAACATTTCAACCCAATTGTAGGTAATATGCACGTGTGTTTGATTTACTTAAACAATGCAAAATTGATTTACAACATTTGCAACAACCGATTCAAATCGTTTGCTGCAAATTGCTACAAATGTCAAGCAACTACAATATTCAACCTTCATGCATCAAACAATAATTCAAACCGAATACATATCAAACCGTTGTTTAAAACTGTTTGAAAAAGCTATCATCCAAGTAAAAGCCAAATTTAATCTAATTATTCACAACCGAAACGTCTCGTCCTTCGGCTGTGTGCGCCGCTCAAAATTTAATTAAATCTGAGTTAACTTCATTCCGCACCGGTGTATAAAATTCATGCAACGCAACAGATATATTCATACCAATTCCATCATGAAACGGCCAAAAGATTACTTTGAGAGAGTATTTTCCGCGTAACTCGTAATAATATGCAAATTATTCAATGGAATGGAAACTAGATCATAAGACGCAATGGTCGACTTACGGACGAATGCTCGTCGCAGCCAAGTATGGCATAATAGTCCTCTTCCTCCTTTTTCGCGTAATTGACGATATCGTCAACGCCGCTCATCGCGCTGCTGTTTCGTGTCGGTCACAATATATGAGTTACGAACAAACAAAACTCTTCTGTTTTCTTGCTGTGCTGTGCTGTGATTATATATATATCCAATCTGAAGTAGTATGCTTAAACGTAGAACACTACGACGATTGATTATCCAAGTGGTATGGAATGGTATATCGCGTTGAATCGGTTGCGTTGTAGTTTAGAAAGTGTGCAGTTTGGCGCCGAGGTTGACGAGACAACACAACGCGTTCGACTGGAGGCTTGCCTGGTCGGATCGGTGAACGGGCGCGTGGTGGCGGCGACGACGGCGGTGGTTGGAGGCGGCTGCGGCGGCGGCGGCGGTGGTGGTTGCTGGGATCGCGCCGCGACCTGGGCGAACGTATCCTGGCTCCTGCCGCCGCGACCCGTTTTCACCTCAATACCTCATGTCGCCTGCCCGATTTTCCAGTAGTCTGCATTTGACGCGGAAATTGCTAAATATTTTTAAATGTCATCTTGATCTTAAGTTAAGAAGATTGAAGTATAGTAAGTAGTGGTGAGAGTTATGTTCTACTCTGCTCTGCTTGGCTGAATTGTTGTCGCTGTAAAGTATGTCAATGTTAGAATGGAGAGACTTGCGAGAGAATGAAGCCATGTCGCCGATAATAATGTATTATCGGCGACGGTTACTGAGCCGTGATAGTTAATGGTTGATGTCAAGTCAATATCGATGCGCTGATACCGATGTCGAAATTCCAATTACGCCATGCGCGCTCAAACGTAATGCCTACGCTTTTAATTACCAAAACATTGTTGGTAAATAAAACCACACTGCAAATATATTAAATTCGCCGCACTATATGTAATACCACAACAACGTACTTGAAATGAATAACATTTGTATGTGTGTGGAAAAACTTTTCGAATTTTTTTATTTATAATTTGAATGTGTACTTAACTTTTATACTAATAAAGTATGCAAAGAAAAATAATGCAAGTCATAAATATATACAAAACACTAAAAATACAAAAGTTTTTCTCACGGTTAAGATGACTTAAGAACATTTGCAACAATCAAAACAATGAATGCAAAATACCGTTCTTAGATTAGTACGATATGCAATATTTAATTAATTACTCATACATTGGAATCATGGCTGAAATTCGCCTCTGGGCAATACGCAATACACGTTTTGAACTGGTTTTTTCATGTTTAGTTTTATATATGACTCAGAAAGTAAATATACTGCTATTTCGTGAGCTGTAAGTAAGAGTGATGATGAAGTTGAAGGTGAAAGTCATGGATTATACATCACAGAATTTCTAATTTAATTATCATTAGTCAAAGACAAATCTCTATCGTTTTAAAAATGTACCTGTGAATTTACAAACCTACTCAGAAATAGTTTATTACAAATATATTTGCATAATGGTGAATCATTTACGGCAACGGAACGAAATACATAATGGGAATTCCCAAAAACCAAAAATATTCCATGCAGTTTCAAGATGATTCCAAGTACTTGTTTTGATACACAACGTCGATTCCACGTAATTTAATTGAACACGTATGGTCGAGGTATAATGATCAGTGACACACAAGAGTATTGACGCGTTACCGGCGCCGCCAGCGGCGCCTAGCATTAGCTCCGTCCTTACGTTAATTAATGGTAAATGGAAAGCATACATATTGCATGTTGCATGTGTAATATGTATATATACTATGCAATTAACCATCACATTCTAACGTATGCGCAAGTATAGTTTTAGTAATAGCCTAATGGTACATTCTCGTTGATGAGGGTAGATTGGTATAATGTGTAGCCATATGTAGTGTAATCGTAATCAATCACTCATCGGCACATCATCACTACGATACTCGTTTAATAAATTATGGTAAAATGTAATTTGTTTTATATAAAATTATATATTCTGCTTGAATATGTTTTGTATCATTTTGATTCATATTAATTGCAATTACATGAATCAACATTCAAATTTTATAATCCGCAGGAAATACATAACTTTGACCTGGTAACGAGGAAAACTGGAAACTGCGCAATAATTTTAATTGGTCTGTGGCATAGGTAATTACAACCCTAATCAAGTGGTAGAATTTGCAAAAGCCGCGGAAATAACTGAAACGAATATGTATGGTATGTACTGAAATAATTTTGAATTTGACATATATTTATACAGTTTGTAATCAATTGCGGCGCGGATTATGTGTGCGTACATTTAGTCAATTAAAACATTTGCCAAGTATGTAAGTATGTTGTGGAATTTTCACTACTCTCTGCTTTCACTGCCATGTTATGCAATACCTAAAATTCCTTCAACTCTATTTAATTCCATAAAATATGCATGGGCTAGTTTGTAGTGATCCAGCCTATTGCTCGCCTTAAGTACGCATTATGTAAATTGTTAATTGAACAAACACGAACTCGTGCTAATCAAATTGTTCAAACCCAACCACATAACTGTATTTTTCCACTAACTTTAATATAAGTAAATTGGATGAGAAGTGTGAGAGCATAGATCAACAATTTAACCACAAATTAAATATACTAAATGACGGGGTGTTGGACTGCATATTGATTTCAATAATCTATCAATATTCAATTAGTTATTAGATAAAATATGCGAGACATATTCAACGACGACGACGTACGTGCTCGAATGAAACACGGCGACGACGCAAATTACATCAGCAAACCCAATCGGCGTTATACGCGGCTTTATTAATATCATCCATTACGGAAGTGAACGTACGAATCAGGAAACAGTCAGCTTACGTGGTGCACCGTACGTGTACGTGCTCTTCGGCGTAGTTGACTGCGGCAAATATTTTTATCATTTAGTTTTCACACGTTCGAAAACCATTGACTGGATATGTTTGCTTCTGTTCTTTACCGAACACGAACAGTAGCCCGGAGGATATTATTATGGTGCGTTTTGGTGTTTTGTGGTTGGTTAATCACACGACCGCGACAACGGCGACGGCGACGATTGAATGTCAAAATCGAATAAATATTATTCTCATGGGAATGATGACGATTTTCAATAGGATGAGATATTGAATATATGATGATGAATTCAATTTATATTTCTATATGGATATAAGAAGGTTTTTTGTATGCGCGATATCAATACACCCGTATCAAACATTTCTTATAACTTTTATAAATAGCAATTTATTCTAATCAGTAATACTGATACATACAGTGCATAATGAAAGGAAGGTCTTTGGGATATTTTATAGAAGATCTAATTTCAATTTGTAGATTGAGATTGAGTTCATCTTCTTCCTTATTTGTACAACGCATTTGTACAATATTGATTATAAGCAGTGCATCAAAGATTTAAAAACGTAATAAAAAACACCTTAGTATTAACCATGCATCACACGTTTGTATTCCGCGCCTCTTCGCCTTTTCAGCTCATACGATTCAGTTACTGATGCTGATGCGAAATAGCGATTATAACGCCAAGCCACGCCGATGCCGGTGGCGTTGATGATGCTCCCTACGTGCCTCGCATTCGTCACTGATCTTTATGGTATTATATGCCATCACCAAATCCGAACGATTGTCATCGTCTTCGCTCCATCGCAGTCGCCGTCGAGTGGGAGTACATACACAAAGATTGTCTACTGGGTGCTCTCAATCACCGCGCACCAACTTGCAGATGAGTTCCTAGGGTGCCGTGCATAAGGGATTTGAATTTATGTTCGGCCGAAACAGTAGAGATTAGAATCAGACGCGCGTGCCGCTGAGGCAGGCGCTGAATAATCATAGTGGGAGTAGTTAGTTAAGTCGGAAGCACTCGCGAGCTGCCTCCCACCCACCCAACTGCCACCACACTAAAGCCCCAAGTCGATGAAGTATACTACTACCACCGCCACGGCACGGCGTCGTCAACGCATCCGCCTGAAAATCACAGCTTCAGCGCAGCAGTCAGAGTCGCAGCATCAATCTGGCACATTGTTGATTTCAGGCGAACGGCTGAGCGACGAACGCGCAGTGCGCATCTGTTCCTCATCGCGCGCGGTTCACTTTTTTTCAATTTCGATCGCGTCTAGTGTGGTGCAAAACAAAACTAAGTTCTTGAACTGTATTTTTGTGACTTATCAGTGATTTTGACAATCCCTTTAAAATGCTGTAAGTGAATTGTTTTAAACGTCCGTAACTGGTAAGTACAGTAACATAGCCAATAGTTTTTAAAGGATAATAAAGACTGTGTTTGCAATTTGATTGATTATTAGGACGGGTGAGGAGTTTGAGTTCGATTTCAAGTTATAAGTTTTAAGTTCGTTTTAAGAAACGTGACGTTTCGGCCCGCGTGTCGTCGTTTACATTTCGCTTTCGACATAAAACTTATAAATAGTTATTACACACGCCCGCCGGAGAGAGATCCTTGTCCTTACGATAGTAGACCTCTATGGTAGGTGTGTAGTAAGCGCGCATATGTATTCTCGGACATGGTCGGTCGCAAGCAAGCGCCAGCAGCAAGAATTGCTCGAATTTCCTTCCTTCTGGATTGCGCCCTCGCCGTCGTAACACTTTTACGACGCACCAATCCATACAAGCGAGTACGCAAACAATAAACACTCGCTGCTGTTCTTCCTAGTCTGCTCGCGATAACTCTCAACATTACGCTATTAATATCCACTGCGAAATCAACTTTGAAGCATCCTATCGATCAAACAATTACAAATACCGCGTTTTGAATGCAACAATGTGCGAAAATTGACATTCCGGCACGCACGAGCTACTTTTCCGTCAACTCAAGTTGTAATGAACCGTAACGAAACCGTAACGAACTTTACCTAATGTACTTGACACATGCCACAGCGTATTTTGTATGCGAAGTCGAAGAAGTCGAAGTTGCTGTTAAGTTAATAATATGCATGTCGTGCTTTCGGTATGTCGATCGATATGCATCGACTCCCAGTTTGCGCGTCATGGAGGCATTCCAGGCTTGCCAAGGTGCAGCGTGGCTAAAAACAGACCAAAGACCAGAAGAGTGTTGTGCGCCTTCTCGTAAATGGCAATAACGCACTGGCTAAAGCCTAACAATTTTCAAAGTTCAAATAGCGTTTCTAGTCGTAAGTGAATTTCGGCGAAAAGAAGAACCTGATATTATTAAATTGGAGACATTGTGTTCGCCGAATTTGCCTGCAGATGCGAACGCCCGACGAAGGTCATAAACTCAGCGCGACAAGTGTTGCAAAAGGCCAACATATGGTCCGGGACGGACGGACGGGTCCAGAGGCATGCAGATGACAATTTCCCATAACAATCAGCATGTCCACGATACCCTTGGGATTCAAGTTGGCCTGAGGCAAGCATACCTTCAACACGTGTTGTAGGCCCGAAAAATCTGAAATTCAATATCACCATTTGCAATTTCAGAAATTCATTAATGAAATTACAGCCAGCCGCACATTTTTCCCCCAAAGCGACGCAAATATTAAACTTGGTAATGCGGTAAATAAATGCTAAAAACTTTAGCTTGGTGAAAAGAAAAAGGAAGGAAACCAAAGTTCACTGAATTTGACAGCACTCGCGAAAAGACGAAAATGGACGCGAAGCAAGCAATGAAGAATGATAATAATAATAAGCGCGTTCATCACCTTAAAGAACTGCAGACAAATTCCCTCTGCGCAAATAAATGATGAGTAATTAAGTGGATGCGCACTCGGCAAACCGTGGAAAGCAAAATGGAAAAGTGGACGGAATATATTCACTTCACAGGGCACAGTCACAAACTTCTTCGTAAAAAAAGGCTGCAGTGAATTAAAATGTGGTTTGCAGCATGACAAAGTTAAAATTCCTAGAAATTCATATATTCCTCAAACAGATAAATGCAGAATTATGAATGAAGTTTGAAAAGTAAATAATTTAGAGACGGACAGTATGTGCTGCAGTTCCGAGGTGGAAGCAGAGTTGGTGGATGCCAAAAATTCCTAATTTACGATTTGTTTTGAGTGGACACGGGCGTTCAACAACTTAGTGGTGAAGAGGAGGAGAGGGAGCACAGCTAAATGGATGCACGTGGACACACGCGATATACATACTAGATGGAGAAGAGGTGGGCAGCACGGTTAGAAATAGATAGATTGCGAGAAACCGAATTTAGAAATTGCTCTCTTTTGCTCTTGCATCTATTTCTTCGAATCTACAAATAGTGTAGTAGCTTATTACTCGGGTTCGGGTAGGTGGGATGTATAGGTTGCAACTGCATTCATTCATCCCATTCATTCCATTCATCCCACTTTCTTAGCGCTCTTTTTATATTCGTGTTATGTATAAGTATGTATTCTATTTTATGAATGAACACAATATAATAAGGTAGACTGTCATTGATGCTGGAGTTTTTAATTGAAAGAATTGTACATTAATGCACTCATCTACTTGAGGATAGGAGAGCATGAAGATAAAGTCGGAAATTAGTCAAAGAAGCAGAGGATTGCTGGGTGTCTTTAAAGCTTATTAGAGGATAAGTAGCCACAATGGATGTAGGTATATAGAACGACTAACTTCTACGTAGAACCACCCATTGAATGAAATCGTATCTCCTTCTATTACCATACGCCGTCTTCAACGCCAACTAACAGAAACTGTATGTAAAGTTAGAAGCCTTCACTCGTTGAAGATAGTTGGTACTTGAAATGGAATTGATGTCCTCCAAACTTGGCCAGAAAACAATGATAGATACGTTGAAATCGCATCAGGTATTACACATCCTTTCTTACACACCATTTCAAATTATTTATATTTAATTTTTATTAATAAATTAAATCCTAGCAGGAAAAATAAAGATAATAAGGGTGATGGGAGGCAAGGAAGGAAAAGAAACAGTGGTCGTGATTGTCGAATTGTCACATATCGTACATGATGATAAAGAGTATTAAGATCATGTCTGAGTGCAGGCATCTGACTGATGCTGACTGACCATCTTTCAATTAGGCGCTGCTGGTGCGTGTGCGTGTGCGTAGATGCGTAATGTTTCGACATCAAATTGGGTTGTGCTCATTCATTCCGTCTTCTCAAACGTATACAATTGCGGCGGCTTATTTTCAGGTCTTTGAACGCCAAGGACGAAATCATTCAACGTCGTTGACAACGATAAGACGACGGATAGGAAAGAAGCAAATCGTTACTGAGGTGGAACAGGAGTTATTATTTTCGCATCATGGCTCTTGGTAAGTAAAAAATCTTGGTTTTATTCTAATTATGGATAGACTATAAATAAGTACTTACGACAATTCGTATTTAGACATAAAAAATGGTAAAACAATAACAATAGAAATTTAAATATAATATAATATTATGTAAATGTGATTCGAGTTGGAATCAAAAATGGAAAACACGTTCGGGATAAAAATGTATAATCTCAGTAACATAACAAGACATCAATAAACATCTTGCTGACGTCAATGCGTCAATTGCATACAAATTTCATTCAATGCATATTTGAAACCTACGCAATTGATAAATCACGCAATTCTTCGGAGTTAAAACTTTCAGAGAAAAATTAAATATTGTTGATTTTCAGACAATCCATCATATTTTTCAATGGCAAATCCACCCCCGCTCTCATCCCTCTCATCCTCCCTCTCGTCAACATCTTCGTCGTCATCTACACGACGCTCGTTGCGTTCGCTGCTGCGCTCGTTGAGCAGCAACTCGGCGGATTCATCCTCACTCACCGCTTCCACATCAGCAGCTATAACGCACGAATTCAACACGGGCGCACCACGTTTATCGGACATTGCGCCCGAATTCAAGCATCCGCTAGAACCCCGACGCGCCAACTCGCTGAAAGCGCACGCAAAGAGCAAGTCCAAGTCGATGAGCATGACCGCGGACGGCTGCTGGGGTACACACCATCGCCTCTGTTCCCCGCTGCCGATGTACGAATCGCCACACCCGCATGGCGGCGATGGCGACGATGCGATGGTGGTGGCGGCGACAAAAACGGATGAGCCGCATGACGAAGAAGACGAAGTGTTTCTAACACACGACGCCAGCGTGCGCTATTACAATGTGAAGCCGCGTCGGCGACACTCAATTAGTACGCTGTGCACGTCCACAACGGCGGCCGTCGATCATCATCATCAGCAGCAACAGCAGCAACAGCAAGCGCCGATAGTGCACCATCGGCAGCGGTCGGCGAGCGATCTGCAGGAGGCGACACCGGGGTTGGCGCGCATCAATTCGCACATTGACGATCATAAGCTGCGTCACGGCTCGTATCCAAGGAAGCGGTGTATTCGCTGTCCAAGGGGTGAGTAATAAAACAAATAAGTACTTATTTAATTTTATTATAATACCCAATAATAATCGAAGAAATAGAGTTATAATGTGAAATGAAAGTAGATAAGCGGGTCTAAGATGATTGACAGGAAGCGCGATAGTTTGAACAAATGAACGGACAAATCGAGGTCGTAAGGGTCGCTCGCGCTCGCCAAGCAAGCAAGATTACAAGAATAATTACAGAGAGCAGCAGATAACGCATGCAAACGGCGATGAGCGTCGCAAACAAAAGATCAGTAGTCGTCGATGCATTCGACGAACAACATTCGTGTATCAAAACAAAAACATAAATTTGATAATTGTGACAAAATGGTTTTCAACTCCAAAGTGCGGTAATTTAATGCTTTGATGCGGAAGCAATGTAACCCCATCATTATCATCGGCACGACGCGCATCAATTAAGGAAGAGAACATACGGTAAATCTATGTTTGGCCCTAAGCCGTTTGTCACAACAAGACGAAAATAATAATAATAGGAAGTAATCGAAATTAAGCGGTAGATTTGTGAGGTTTCCGTTCGCGTTCGCGTTCCTTAAGACATGTGCCCGCATGCTTATTAGAGAGATGGTTGGGTCGTTGGGTGTTTTAGAAGTTAGAAGCGACACGTGCACTAGGCTGCACGTACCAACCACCCACACACATGCGCGCACGATTTATGTTTATATCAAATGTATTTTTATACGCACGTTTGGATGTATACTGTATACATCCGCATGTCTTCCATTCCAACTTCCAACATCCGATGTTTGTATATTACACGTATGTACATACTTGCAGTGCGCCTCCGATTATATTTATGTATTTATAAAAAAGGCGTCGCTGTTGTGGTAGAAGGCGGCGCGTGACATCCGCAGCACGTGCATTATTGCTATATGTTAATCGTCCGGCCGATGCAACACCGTCTTCATCTTCTTCTTCTATGCGGTGAATTTCAAGTTGATTTACTGTCTCTGTTTGGGCATGGAGAGAGATTCAAATCCAATTCGAGATGTTGGTGATTATTACGTGGAACGAGGAAGTGCGGCCGGGATGGAAGATGATCGGTGCGGGAGATGGGACAGTTGGGAATACTAATTAACATGTGGTGACAATACACATGCACCGCCAAAGGAAGCAAAGGAAGTGGTGCAGTACGAATGAAGCGAAGATGGAGTCGAAATGCACGTGCGATGAATTCGAATTGCTAAATTTTTAATTTAAAATTGTGCGAACCATGTTTAATTATTCCACCAATGAGTGAAGAACGAGAGAAAGATTATATTATATAATAATTGCTGAATACGGCGAAAATATCAAATATAAAGAATATTAAAACTCATCCGGGCAAAAGTCGTAGAATTCATAAAGATGACATCATGCATTCAAGTACTAGAACGATCTATGTACTACGAACAAGGACTGTTTTTTGCAAGCAAACTAGACAGCAATTTGCAATGCTCCAGTTCTTGATAAGCAAGGCATCATTTTTGCTGCATTTACACGAGCCCATCATACTTATAGCGCTGTCATGTAACATAGTAGGCACTTGAATTTCTTTTGAAGGACGTCAATTTTACGCCCTACTGAATTGATGTAGATAGACGCAAATATGCTGCTGTGGCTGCCACTACATTCCTGGAAGCAAAATATGTTTCAGAAAAACACTTGAAATATATTGGATGCATTTCCACTAGAGATTAATTTTCATTTATTACTTTCTACCCCTGCTACAAAACAGTTTAATTTAAAGGAATGAATATAAGAATCCGTTGATGTGACAAGTAGAAAAGTAGAAAAAAGAATAAGTAGCATAGTTATTGCGATTCGAGGAGTCCAACTACGTAATTCGGAGAACATTGGTGAAGTAAATAAATGAAGAATTTACCACAATTTTTCATGTTCAATACACCCTTTATGCTATGTAAACTTCTAGAACCGGCACGGTGTGCTTTGCAGCCATATGTCAACTCTTCAAAACGTCTCAACCTTCTGAAAGTTTCGATGTAGGACTTGTTGAGAAATTCTCCGGGTGCGCGCTTCTTTGAATTTCTACAACTTTTCCCAAGTATTCCAAAGTATTTAGTACATACTTACCATCAATAAACTTACGGCGAGTTTTTGATGTTCACGCTTAGCGCCCTGCATTCCACAGATGAGTACAAGGGAAAAAAGAAAACATTGGTGCAGTTGCTGACAAACTTTTAAATGAAACCGAAAAAAAACTAAACATTCAAACAGCTAGGTAGATTTAATATTACCATTTTGGGTATTCTGCCGACATATGGCGGAGGAGGAGGAGGAGAATGCATCCCAAATGCAAATGTGCAAAAGATTACCGTTTCTTTTAGATGGAGACGCTTGAGACGAAGCGAAAGAAGTTTAGCGGTTAAGGGTTTCGAGCCGAGTGCACATCTGCTTGCCATAATTTTTGCGTCTGGATGGTTTCGGTCTTTTTGGAACCCAAATCTGGCGCGTGTTTCTTAACTCGTATAGCCAATCAATACCTTCATCGATGCTGACTCACAACGTAAACCAATCGAAAATCAATGAATGCATCACGAGGTTAAAATTATACTTCACCGAATTCGACTCACCATCATCTCTTGATATATAGTGTATACACAAGGAGGATCAGACGAAAAGATGATTCACATTAAAAGCTTTTGTTATTTCTTCTTTTCAACGTGCCGGGTAATTTTCTCTCGCCGACAAATTGCACGCCCATTTGAATGCATTCATTACACCGAAACAAAAAATGCAAGATGTTTGTATGCAAATACATCGCGTTCATCCCTGCACTCTGCGGTTTGTGTGAAGATGACACGTTCCTGCGCATTCAGTCTGAGGTGGTGGCACTCGCCGTGGATGGTGGTTAATTTTAGTCGCGCGTGAAGCGCATGCATAATCCAATAAATTTGCATCTCACGAGGGTCGTGCGTTGCGTTGCGCTGCACTGCGCACAGAGCATGTGGTTCGCATCAAATTGGGATAATAATCGCGGCTACCCAGCAACAGCAATCGGCATGGATACAAAGGCAATCAAATGCCATTGTCGTGAAAATAAGTGAATTCTGAGTGGGAGAATTTCCAACGTTCTTTATTGTCAAGAACTGCATGACTGCAATGTGCAATGTGCTGAGCGTAAACCGGAAATTTTGCTAATTTACTTTCGCTCCCAAATTAACGTTAACGAAAGGCATCGTCTGTCGTTAGGATTGCATTCGCCGTGGAAGGAAGGCCGAGAAAAGACGAGACGCAGTCGGGAAGAAGTGCACAGATGATCAAATGACTAATGATGAAATTTAATGAACTCCAACTGCAACAGCAACTAGTGCTGCTTGAATCGAGTTGAGGGTTTGATGATAACTTCCATCCTTCATCCGTCAATTGTTTTATATATAGATTTTCACTTATTTGGCATTAACAGATCAGATATCTACGAAACGCCTAATTATAGGCTTAATGCGCGTTTGTCTTTGGAGTTGGATCACTTCTACAGAGTCTGGAGCGTCTGATTAACACCGGAAATACCTAAATATCTTTTAAGTTCGTGGTCCAAAGATACATCAGAAGAGTTTGAAATTCATTTGCTTCTTGTACTTGTATTATTTGTAGTAGTTGCATCTAGTTTAAAGTGAAACTCTTGAAACACTATTCACTGAAACCACGCATGTACGCCTTAATACCATATTTAAACGAGCAACGATATTTATGAATGGACGTAGTTTATGTCGTCTGGTTGGCGCGTGCCCTCAAACCTACTCTGTTCATCACACTAATTAATGGTTATTCACTAAAGTCGCCAATTTCGCGTTGAATCGTATTTTCAAGGGCACATTTAATCTGGTATCTATAACAGGAAATCAAAGTAAAAGTGGAAGCGCACGTGGCACACTTAGATGATTGATTTGTCATTTGTTGCAAGGTCTTGCGGAAAGCGCACAGACTTTTGATCCGATTCTTCAGGCTTTTGTCTTGATTGGAATAAAATACAGGGAAACGTACGAGTACACTTTATACCGTATTTCGCTTCTAAATCAAGTTATTTACATTCGAAACGGAAGCGCGCCGACAATCAACTTGTCGTCCACGTGTCCCCGAGCCCGGCGCACGCACGCGCGCACACGGGCGGGCGAGCCAGCGAGCGTCTTCTGGCGCAAAACAAATGATGTTTGGAAGATTTCCGGTGCGGCAGCGCACGCGACACCGTCGACTAATCTAATGACACATGCCGCACACGCGCGTGTTTTCGAGATTTTCGGGGACAACTGAAGAAAGAAACGGGAAAAGGTTTTCGATTTAATTAAGTGTCGTTAAGTTATTTATGACTTTAAACAATTCATCCGCTTCCTCCACATAAATGCGCTTATATATACGCATATCAAGACAATATGATTCAGGCATTAATTTCGTGTCTCTCCCGAAAGAAGTGAAAACACTCCAGACGCAAAATGAATGCTGCAAACCGAAATGACACATTAAAATTATTTATATGCGGACGGCGCAGTCATTTGCGTGCGGGGTGGAAAATAAAAGTTTGCGCTGATGATGAACGCTTGACATTTTTATGCGCGCGCCGCAAATTTATATTAAGTTATTTATAGTTCACTCTATATATGGATTTTTCAGTGTTCAAGAATATGATTTTAAACAAGCGATCGCGTAAACACAATCGGACGGGTCACGTGCGAACGTTTACGTTAATTTCCGAATGAAATCTGAAGATGCGCAAGACTATTTCCGCTGTCTAAGCAAATATACGCTGGTCGTGTGTGTCTTCATCTTCCTCCCGGTTGCCGCAACTAAGCGTGAAACACATGACGACATGACTTTATGATATTAAAGTCTTAAAAAGCGTTCAAGCATAAACAAACGCGCGGGCGGCGGGTGTTAGATGATTAGATAAACATAAAAGACGTCTTCTTTCCGTATATACAACCGGCGGCAATTGAGCAAGACGTCAAAGATGAAATTTGCTTATTGTGGGCACAGCTAATAGTGATTGCTACTGAATCACATGCATATGAATGATGCCCACGTGGATGGCGCAGTAAATACACATCAAGACGATCAGGAAGTACAGGAAGTGAATGAACTGTAAACATTTGGCTACCGTGCAAATGAATTCAATTACAATTTGAACTCTTCTTATTTATGTTCTATGAATAAGCTTAATTAAATAAAAATAAGTTTCTGTTGATACAAACCTAATGTTCACTTCTCTACTCCGCGTCATTAGGCACTTTTTTCTCTCTCAAGTTTCATTTTATGTGCGTTTCGAGTAAACGACCCGCATGTAACGATCGCTCTATGCTATTTTACTGTATTATGCAGCTTGGGAGTCACGTTAAGAGTATTGTTTTCAGTCCAATCATGTCAAACGCAACACGTTCGAAAATGTACTGTTTCGAATTAGAGTGAGTGGTAGTTGGCGTATGCAGGGATGCATGCCGGGAAGCGCAATGCATTCGAGCATGAATGCGCCGCGCTATAAGGGCAGCGATGCGCGCCTTCCCCATACAAACGAGGGTGTTTTTTACGCCCGCATCGCGAAAATAGAATGTTGGGTGTTGCCTTTCATGGGCGTGTAGCATATGTGCCCTCAGCGCGCGCGTGCGTTTTGTATAAAATCTTTATTTACGGAATTTATGACCAAGTACGTCATATAACCGCGCGCAAAAGGGCGGGCTCCACACAAGCTCTGATATTGTTCATGCCATTGTTCATTCATAATCTTTCTTGAATGGATGCCATTATTATGAGCAAGAGCATCTCATGGCGCGTGCTTCCAGTCAGTTGCTTTTTTTCAAATAGTATTAGTAGACGAATGCAATTACTCATCGTTAGGGAGCAAAAGTCGCTCGTTAACTTAAAAATAAAAACTCTAAACTCAAGAAGAAGTCATTAATCTCTCGGCCAAATGATTCGAATGGTGTTTGTATTTTTTTTTCAAGGTGTGATCACGAAGCGCTCCGACATGGAGGACATTTTGATCCTTTCGGCAAAGGGCAGCGAACCTGCCAGCCTATGGACGCAATACTTTGCGTCGTACTTTGAGCAGATCAGCCAAAATGCCAACCGGAAACCGTATCGCATCCGGCATCTGGGCGTCGAGGAGATCGTCGCCGCCAACGGTGACGTGCAACTCATCGCCGAGCGCACCGCCACCGTAAAGCTGCAGCTGGTCGTTGTATGTCCGATTTTTCTCGAGAAAATCGACGAGCATCCGGCGGCAGCGAGCGCTGGCCTCACCAAACTGTTACACTCCGATCGCATCCTGGCGCTGCAACTGGGCACAAGCGATGCGGATGTGCACGAAGCACACAAGCAAGCTTTGCCGTCCTTCACGCAATGGCAGCGACGCGCTGTCGGCCAGGATCAGGACGAACACTTTGCGCTTGAATTCGTATCAACCGCCATTGGGATCTTCACAAAAATCTGGAAGCAGCAGAGTTCGGCGGCTAGCGAGGAAAACTCGCAATTCTCGCTCACCCCGAAGAAAATTCGCCATGGTCATACATCGGTGCTGATCCTGCTCGAATATCCTCTGCAGCACGAGGACATTGTGAAAATCAGCATAGTGAAAAACGAGGAGATGACCGAGGTGAAGAGCATCAAGCGACGCAATCCGTACACGCTGAAATTCAGCATTCCGGAGAGCTTCCTCGAAGTGTCGGCCATCGTCGATATACTTGTTGAGAAGAACGGCAGCTTCATCGGGCGCCGGCCGATCAAGTGTGAAAGCCGGCTCAGGGAGTTGGAACAGATTTTACGCTCGACGAACGCGCCCGTCGAGTTTATGTGTCAGGTAAGGGGTGAAAGAGAGACCCGCGAGACTCTTTGATCAGTCTTCCGGAAGCGACATGTTTCTACACTGAGTGTTTTTCATTTTGCAGAGTCTGGGCTTCAGTCCGCAGGACATTGAGCAACTGGACAATTGGCTGGTTCACATGTTCCAGCAGAATGTACCGCCCAATTTCAATCTGTTTGTGGGCGACAACGAAACGCCCGGTACGGGAAAACACGGTGAGTGGAGAAGTAGAGAAGGGTTACCAAATATTACTTATAATATTATTTGCGCAGTTTGTGAGTTATTCCCGACACTGCTGCACTTCTCGGCGCGTTACGGTTTGGAGAAACTGACCGCGCAACTGCTGGACTGCCCTGGTGGTGAGCTCGCCTGTGAAATACGCAATGTACAAGATTTCACTCCAGCCGACATCGCCGAGAATGCTGGGCATAAGGAGATCAACAGTATGCTGCGCGGCTACATGGTAAGTCCTCACTGTTTCTTCCCATCCGCATCCTGATTAATCATCCTATCTAATCCTCGCGTAGAAAATGAACGAATTGGCAACGGTGTATACGAAAATTAAAAAATTAACGGCCGATGAGCTTCCCTTGGAGAAATTAATATTCACAAGTAAGCGAGCTGAGAAGAAAGAGGAAAACGTGGAGGACGATGTACCGTACTTGATACCAAAGCAACCGGAAATGGAGGAGTTCTACAAAATGTGTCCGGCGCCAAAACCGATCAAGTCAGCGTCGGCGCCTTGCACCCCGATGCACGAACACATGGAGCATCCGCTCACCGCATACATTGCAATGGATCAATCGCAAAAACAAGCACTGAACGACACTGAATCTGGCCCGCACAATTATCAGAATTTCTCCCTGCAAGAATTCCGCTTACCGGAAGCGCACCAACAGCGCCACTCCGATCCAATCGTCTCACCCGCAAACGAAGAGATTCGAAACCACGGCAAAGTGACCAGCGTGGAAATACTGCGCGAGGATAAGGTGCAAATCGAATTGGCGGAAATCATCAACGACTTTAAGAATAATGTGCACACCATCGCGCAAACCGAGCGTCTAGTCGCCGAATGGCAGAACCGCAACGATGTGCAAAAATCGTTTCAGGAAAAACAGGAGCAGCTCAGAGAGATGCGGATGCGCTATGAACAAATTCAGCGAGACATGAAGCATGGTAGCAGTGGCGGAAGCAACGGCAGCGAACGGAAATCGTCGCCGTTTGAACGATTCAAACGCATCTTTGGCTGGAATCACCAGCAATCGCAACAGGCCCATCGCAATAATCGCGCCATGCACCATCATCAACGAGCGAAGAGCACCAAGGAGGAAGACGCAAAGTTACTCTGTGGAAGTGCATCGGTGATGCTGATGAATGGATGCAGCGGTAGTGCGGACGCGCGTCCGATTAGCAGTCTAAGCTTGCAGAGCACGGCGAGTAGCGCGTCTTCAGGCACAATCAGCATCGCGAGCGGCTGCAGTCTGGGTGATAGCGGGACGCACTCGGACGTGGAGGAGCGTAAGTTAACGGCCATCGAGCAGCATCGTCTTCACCTGCATCAACATGGCAGCGCCAGCGCGTTCCAAAATTATCTGATACCGCCAACTCCTCGTCCGGTGTTGCTGAAAACGTTTGCACCCACCGAAGAGATGCTCTTGATGCGTAATAAGCAGCAGCAGCATCATCCACCAATGCGTGTGGATCCGTTTTACATACAATTTCCGCCCAATGGGCTACCCGTTAATGGAGGTAAGTACTTAAATAAAACATAAACCTGATTTGTAAAATAAATTTATTCGCATTTGGTTTTGTTCAGGTTCATCGATGTTATTAGAGGATGAAGTCGACACAGGCAGTAATCAATTATTTACGATTCAAGAGCAAAGACTGAATGATGGGGATGAAGCAAAGTGCGATGGTAATGATAACGACAAGAAGCACAGACAGCAGCAGCAGGAGTATATGAATTTGTCAGCAGCATCGGCAGCATGTACTCTTATACAAATACATCATCAACCGCAACAACACGATTATATGAATTTTAAGACAGCAACGTAAAACAGTTGTATTTTTTATACAGCAAACTTTGTGCTTATGTATTGTAAATGTTCAACGATAAATTATGTAATTACTTTAAACAACAAATAAGATAAAATAATTATTGGCATGGTGAGAAGCAAATATATTATTCCCGAATTATAAACTACCTTTATTTATTAAATTTTTAAAATAAATATAAGTAAAATATGTTGCTTAGTGTATCTAATTATTTTCTTTTCTGAATCTGTTTACCTAATAAATTAGTAGGCGCATGCAAGAGCATGTAATAATCTAACTAACAAACAATTAACACATGCTGAGAAGGATTATCATTCATACTTGATAGCAATTGAAAAATTAAGATAAAATTAATAGCTGTTGCTTGGAAACTTACGTTTTTAGTGGAATGTAGATGGATAAAACTATTTATGTTTTTTGGTTATTGTATGAGTTGACCAGGAACGCTCGTTGATTTCTGCCAACAGAAGAAACAAAAACCCAACATGAATAAAACTAGAATTAGATTCCAAGTCAGTACAGGTATCGGCCTTTAGCGGCGAATAGATTTGTGGGCGTAACGCTACCTCTCGATATCTCCTCGCGTTGCTCGAGTCCTTATACTCCTTGCTGAAACTCCTATGCTGCCAATGTTAAAAGTGACCAAGAGGCGGTTCCGCTATTGCGTGGAAGCATTTCGACAACGAGAGAAAGGTCAACGAAATTTAACATTGCAAACATAGCAAAATTCTCATTTCGTTTCAGGATCACAGCAATTCAAGGAGATAGTCCTATGTAACATTACATCCACATATCTATCTTCCGCTAGAGGCCGATACCGATATCAAAATTGGATTAAATTTTCCGAATACCTCCATCACGTAAAAAAAACACCAAATTTTCAATGTTGATTTGTGGCGAAACCATTCAACTTCCGGAAATCAAATACACCTCATTAGATAGCCAAAGAGCTGCGCTTTGACCGAAATAAAATATCAATTAATTTATCAATCAATCTTCAATGAAATAATTCTAAAGACCTGAAGTACCCCGAATCATGTCGTTTCAATGCGATTGAAGCAGTATTCGTTCTCATTTTGCATTTCCCTTCGAAGTGAGCTGTGGTAGGGGCGAACTGGTCCCGACGCGAACTGCCCGCGGTAAACCGGCTCGTAGCAAGGAGTCGCGCGGTGAGACCGTAATTTTCAACACGAAATCTAGGAATTATTAATTGAAATGTAACACAATCTGCAGGCATTATTTCTACGTATAATATTATGTATAACAATATTCGGAAGTCAATTTCCGTCATAGCATTTCCTGAACATTACATATCCTGTAACATTTTAATTTATGCATGAAATATTACTTAAATACTGGTAAACTATAACTATGTAGAACAGCGATGACATATATTAATAGTTTTAAATATGAGTAGATTGATTACTTAATGACAAAATTAGAAGAAACAGGCAAAACAATAACAGCATTCTTATCCGTTTTTGGTAAGTATGTATCACATAAAGAAGACTGTAGAAAACTGATGAATAGTGTTCCCATTTGGTACAATAGTACAGCGATCGTTTGCTCATTACATTTTAATCAGTTGCTTGTCACAGGAGTATATTGAGGACAGATTCCCCAATGCATGACACATACTCATACTTGCGCCCGCAATCAATCGAATAATGTACAGGCTTTCAATATTGTAAGCAAAATAACTTTATAATAGACAAATAGATATTATGCACGCATGTTATAAACAATAGTAGTTTAAGGCAAATTAATTTACATATAGAAATACGAAAGCATTTAGTATAGACCATAGACCATGTCTTTAAAATAAATGATACAGACATCAAATTATAGATCACTTTCTTAGAATGTGTACGAGTATAACTACCCTGAATGTATTGATGATTAAAAATTAATCAAGCACGTCCTTTGTACACCAGCGCATTCGTAAATACTGCCTATTCATGCCTTTCATTGTTTTGCATTGACATACGATGAAGAATAGCCGGATAATATTGGTTAATCAATGCCAGTGATAAGCGTCAATAGTGATAGATTGAAAGCAAGAATAAGTAGAATAATATGGTAAGTGTGAGGAGTGAGGACGAGTGTGACTGACTACCGCTTGGAAACAGAATACGCTCCACAATTGCGGTGAGTCGGGAGTTAACTGAGCGGAGCAGAGCGGAGTGTGACGCGAAAGTCGCGGATTCTCGCTCACAGTTAGAATACGCGCGGCGTTGTGTTCCGTGCTCACGCAGTCAATCGCCTGCTGGTGACCTGGTGCGCGAACGGTCGACGAACGTGCGTGTACATCGGACGTCTTCCAACAGTTCATCGTCGAGTCTCTGTTTTGTGCTTATTTTTAATCAAATTCCGAGTGTTTATAAAATACTTCTATCAATTTCTTGCGAAACGGATAAACAAATTTCAAATGTAAGTTACTACTTTAATAAGTTTTATTTTAATGACGGTAGTTTTCCACATATTTCATACAAAAAGAATTTGAGGTATTTAAACATTGGTATGGCTTTAAAATAATAATTCCTGCGATGATGCAAAATAATATAAGTTGCGTATGTTTAAAGTAAGTACAAAAATGTACTTGCACATACTCATTACACGCGCATATGTCGTCTCGATTTAATGTGCGCATGCAATGCGGCCGGTGTTGAGCAAGGCTGTCTGCATCAGAGTTTGCGTGCGAGCGCAGAGCGCATGTAGAAAGTTTCCAAACTTTTTACGCTCAAACGCCTGTCGTTTGGTGCGCTCCGAGCGTATGGAAGAATTATGCTATTGCAGACTTTATCAATGAACAAAGAAGCTTGCGTGTTTTCTGCATAAGCTTAAAAGAAGAGTACATTATTCAATGCAGCCTTAATTTGATTAAAAACATTGTAGTGATCTTAATTACAAAGTTATACTTATTTGAAAAACTATAGCATGAAACGCAACGAATTGAATGATAATTTAACTTGACATAATTTAACATATACGGACTCATTTCCATTGTATAACAAAATTGCACTGGTTGCACTTATTGTTCAATCTGACCGACTTTGGCTCCGTAAAAGCCATTCCATTATTATATAATGTATACTGACGTATTCTGTATTTGGCAATAAGTACAAACGTAATATACGTGGTACAATAATCACACATTAGTGCGAATTAAATTATTACGCAGGTTTCAATTGGACAACTTTGTCTGGTGTATTAAATAATGAATATTACTGGATGTTATGGCTTCAAACATGGGTTTTTGAAAGAAGCTAGTTATGTGTTTTATATGTACTCTTAAACCTAATTATTATTATTGCGTCGAAGCTAGCGTCAATGAGACTAATTATTGCAAAAATTTACACTAATTTCGTACATTGACGTCATTGGTTTTTTCATTTCCTGTTTTAGTTTAAGTTGCACATAGTTTAAGCATTAAGCAAAAGGTAATATGTAAGTTGCTTATTTATATTAATTTAGGTAATGTCTTGACACACATAATCGAACGTAATCAATTGATTTCATCATGATTACTCACACAGCACATAATACTCGCGTCGCAAATAGTTAAAAAGAAGGAAAGTATAAGTTTTTCATGTTATAAATCTGTTTGAATCATCATTAAACATGTACGTATGTACGCAACGTCAATGAATTTGATTTAAGTGCGATTGCCCATAATTGATTGTCCAAACATCGAAAAACAAAATGATCTCTCGCATCTGGTAGAGAAAGTTTATTGCAATAGACTAATGTTTATTGCCCTGCGCTGCATCAAAGTGCAAAGCAATAACGATAAAATGACGACAATAAGCCTCTCACAAATTATATCTCTCTTTCAGCGTGTATTTAACGTAAAATACATCAACTGACAGAAAGTGCCGCTTTGCCTTTTGATGAATACACACTGAACGAAAATGACCGTGACGTTGCACCACGATATGCCAAAGACGGAAGTCGAAGACGTCGACGTGGAGGATGACCCCATCGACCTAGGCGACGTCGCCGAAAACAATGCCGCAATGCGTCGTAACAGCGTACACACATGCACGCAAAAAGATTGCATTAATGATACCTGCTACAAGGACTCTCTTGAAGTGCAGTATGAGACTGCGCAGCCAGCTCAGCAGCATCAGCTACAGCAGCGGCATAAGGTGAGCGAACTTTCTCCAAATCATCGATATAACTTTGAGCATTGAGTATTGTCTAATATAAAAATTTCAATATCTATTTCGTGTTCATTGTCGCCGGGAATACAAGTATATGTATAGAAATTAAAACAATGTATCATCTATATTAACCTAGGAAACTATTTGAAAGTAGAATACAGTAAAAGAAATGGCGTTGTAAATTGACGTTGTAGTTCCTAATAGGTTTCTCGAGCAGCAATTTGCTGATTGCACTTTAATTCTATACTTATTGAAGGTAATTTTGGTGATCATTCAAATTGCATTATTATACGAATTGCTTGCAAAAGTTTACCATATTCATATGATACGAAAATAAAATAGTATAATAAATTATTGCGTTTTTCGAAACACGCAATCGTTGATAATTCCAGTAATTTAATAAATATTCATAAAATTATCAACATCCTTCATTACGATTATCATAAATGTGCATCAGTATCGATTGCAATTGCAATAAATTTCCAACGCTTCGATTGACGTGTGTAACGTCGGTGATTTTATTGAAATTGTTCATACAAGATATGTTCTACATTTATCAGTTTTCACTAACGTATAAGTACATTAATGATCAATTTAATGCACATATCTGTTTCACACTTCCATGCATAATTATTAGCATACATAAAAAAATGCGTAAGTGCTTTGGATAGATACTTTCGAACTAATTTCATTGCTCAAAATCATTTCTTGTAGTTTGCAGTGCTAATCTTTCTCTTTAATTCTGGTTTTGCTACTGCCATGACTAATTGTTACCACTTTAAGTTCAGTGTTAGATATACAATAAAAAAATTAGATAGTACAAAAGATATCAAACCGCTAAACAACGTGAGTTCATTTCGTCTCGCGAGCTATTGCCATCAAAGTCGCTCTCTCGAGAAAGAGCCCAAAGAGAGGAAAGCAACTTTCTTCTCGTGAATGTGTCGGCGCTTGTGTATAGCAAGTGCCGTTTGCCATAAGGAAAGTAGCCGTGACGAAATTATTACTAACGTCGCCTGCCACATAGCACGTTTCGTTTCTCTCGTTTACTTCGTGCACCATCAATTTCATCTCATTTTGTTCGATAGCAGTTTGACATTCATCAAATACATACATGTGAGGGGACATTGACTGTGCCTGCAAGAGATGTATCTTGATGAAACGGAAGAGATCACAGAAGGAAGAAAAAGGAAGCTTCCATTAAGTACATGTCGATTATCAACAATCTCATGATTAATATTGCGCGATTCAAGTGGGGATGCGTAAAGTAGGTTGCGAATAAAAATATAAGTTTGAGAAAGCAGGAGGAATTGATGGTGTGCGATGTGATTGTCTGCGGAATGTAATTACAAGAAACTATAATCAATTAGAGATTAATTATGGTTGATCATTTAAACTCAGAGAATGAGGAAATGCATGTTAAGTAATCAAGTGTTACGCGATTTATGCATATGATAGATGTATTCTATTCTGATAAAATTCCAAATATTTTCAATTACAGATGAAATTTCTTTAATCTCTTTCATTAAATAAGTGATTAGAAATGAGTTGCGTTGGTGAAAATTATAATCGCAAAATTATTTAATTTGCAGTTAGCAGAAACGTCAATGATACGTAATTTTTTCATTATAGTAGTTTGCTTTCTAAAAACAAGCTAGTTTAAGTACTCAAATATATCCGTTCTTAATGATTTTGATCATGTACGTGAAAGTAGTGTAATAATGATATACTTAGTATGAATGTGCTTATCATTTTCCTGCAAGTTGTTATCAAAAATACAAAGAAAACCTAATTTCCGATCATTAAAACTTACTTATTGTTTATTGCAGTTAATATATATAATAACTAGCATTGTTCGAAATTGGTTTCCGAGACAGACCGAAAGATTCGAAAGATTTTTCATGCACTTGACATTGAAGAAGTATATTACTCATCTGCAGGAGAAATTTTCAACAATTTCGCATAATTATTTGCAATGACGAGCATTTATTTAATTGTTAATCTCGAAAACTTCTCCACAATGCTTTCCCAAGTTTAAATATAGATAATCAGTGACAACAACCACAGATGTATGATGATACTAATATTCTTTGAATTTCAAACTGATTACTGATTACACTCCAAGGAATTGGTTATACGCTAGCAAATAGATGGAGACGTGCATTCTATACCTACTCATTATCTTTTTCGTTGAAAATAATTAACTAGTTGGTTTATAATGACTGCTTTCTCACATGCACTGCGGTATTTCGATTTTCCCGCAAATGCCGTTAACATTTGAAATTTTCATTGGTTACAAATAGCTTTTAAATGTAATAATAATTTTAGTTTGTAGTATCAGGGTTATTTGCCAACACCAAATATTGAATGTTGTTTTCTGTGTCAGTAGACGGCAAGTGGTGAAGACACACAATTATGTAATATTTATATTTCACATCACTTGCTATAGTTATCACATAGGCCAGTGGTGCAGATGGTACATAAATATTTCACTATCAAGGTCGGCATCAAACTTTCACGCTGCTAAACAAATCTTATGTAATTATTGATGCAGCAAGTGCTATATGCTGTCTACATATTCGGCGTATTAATTAATGGCAAATAATCCAATTAATTCCTTTTAACGAATGAGAAATACGATGGTTGCAAAATTAATAGTAGGTACTTTTCTTATAAACTTGTATTGGTATATTGTTTTCTGTTTACTTATTTGTTATTGATGCGTTTGTTTCATTGTTGTAGAAGGTTGTATACTGCTTTGTACTTGCGTTGCGCGTCGTATATCGATTAGCTGACAAAGAAAACGAGCCGTCAGTCTCAGCAGCTCAAACGCGTCGCGGTGCTCGATTTCCTACCAGGAGCACAGGAATCGCATGAGGTTCTCCACCTCCACCAACCGAGCCATTGTCCTTTTTGTAGTGTAATACTTGCAGGCGCGCTCGCTACCATATAGACGCCCTCGTAGCCGGTCGCATTTTCCGAATGTTCAATATGTTATTTAGTTAAATTCACTTATATTATTTTGAATTGTTTAAAACTTTTCGTTTTCTTTACAGCACTCGGAAATAAAAGATCTGTTCGAGGCGCTGAATAGGGAATTGGATGAGTCTAGCAATCAACTGACCGATGTCAACCAAAACAAGAACCACGAGCAGATCGAGGAGAATAAATCCAGGCGATTGTTGAGCTTTGCCGAAGCACCCGCTTATTTAGCACATAATCCATTCATACTTAGTGGGTATCGAGGACTATTAACTACAAAATTATGCTTAGAAAGGTAAATTTTACAATTAATAGTTTAAGAGTAAATTAAATCGTTAAACCACTCGAAAACTTACGAAAACTAACGATGCTGCTGAAATTTCAGTGTCTTTTGGTGGACGAATGAAACGATCAACATCTGGTCGCACATCTTTGGATTCTGCTTGTTTAGCGCCCTCACCGTCTATGACATTTACACCTTGGACGTGGATGCGACGGAGACGGACAAGTTAATCATCGCGCAAGTGCTCCTTTGCTTTATGGTAAGCACATGCAAATTGGTTTCCGTTTCTTTTGTTTATCCACCCGTTTCTAATCGCGTTTTCCACTTTGTTGTTCGATTTTTTCACATTTCACTTGCTTTGCATACCGTTGCGGTAATTATATGCAACGTAATCAGCGGTTATAGAGCTAGGGCTACGAATGACGGTGATTATGTTGCGTTTGCAGATTTGCATGTTTCTATCGGCGCTGTATCACACGTTCTCCTGCCGATCCGAGAGCGATTTCCACTGTTTCCTCAGCTTCGATCTCTTCGGCATCGCGCTCAGTCTGCTGGCTATCTACGTGTCCGGTATCTATTTTGCATTTTGGTGTCATCCGGTGCGTATTATGTTCTTCTTAATCCAAAAATAACTTGAAAATAACAAATTTTTATAGGGTTTGAGACATTTCTATATCTCAACGGTGACATTTATATTTGCCGTCGCAATGGCGCTGCAATTTCCACGCTTTAACGTCGACGCGAATGTGAAAATGTTGGTATTTGTTGCGTGGGCGGCGTATGGGGTGGTACCGACCATCCATTGGACTATTGAGATGGGTGGTATTAAACATCCTGTTGTCAGTGTAAGTAACTAATTGTTTTCTTTGCTCTTTCTTTACTTATTACCTTACAATCATTGCTTTGGCAGTTACTGCTGCCCAGAGTTCTGGGCATGTATCTAATCAGCGGCACAGCGTTTTTCGTGTACATCACGAAAATTCCGGAGCGCTTCGCAGCGGGGAAGTTTGACTACCTCGGGCATTCGCATCAATGGTGGCACATCATCATCGTTGCTGCTCTCTATTATTGGCATTGCTCTGGGATCGTGTACGTGAATTATCGGCTGAATCATGCGTGCTTCGATGATATGCGAATAGACTTCTATTAATTGCTGATAACAGGAGCTATGATTATGGTTAGTCTATTTTGGTGTTGTTTTCGTTAGCCTGTAGTTCAATAGGCAGATATATTTGAATTTTGCGATTGCATATCTGTGTTGCTTTAAATAATGTGAAAGATTACATAATTTCTTGTAGCAAAAATTATTTGAAATTTTTATTGCGATTTCGAATTCAAACAGGATTTTTAATTGTTAATGAGTTAACGATTAACTAATTTAGGTCTTCGGGAACTAATTTTGATCACGTTACGTATCGTATGTTTACCTACGGCTCTGGCTTTATATCTGTGATAATGTGAGCCTTGTTATCAATCCGTTTAGACAATTAATATTCATTAGTTTCGTACTTATTGGAATTGTATTATTAATTGAATAAATGGTTTGTTATTATTATTTTTCTCATTTGTTTAGCATTTAGCATTGCAGTTTTCTTTAATTGCTTTTAATAAGACAGCAATTCATTGGCACTAACATAGAAATTTAGTTAATTCAACATTCGATATATGTGTTGAAAATGTCGTTATTTTATTTTTAAGGGTAGAAAAAATGAAATACGTACCCCTTTTTAAGCTAGATGTCGCTAGCAACGCGTTGTCTGCGTGAAAATGCAAAGGAAAACAGTTAATAAATTTTCGCAAACAACGCAAATATATTGCCGTATTTTTACGAGCTGCATTGTTTTATCACAGGCAGTCATTCAATTCCCATCCGCCCCGGTCATCATATTAACAGCGTATTCTTCTTTGTGTGAACGCGTATGCGAACGCAGCAGGTCACTAAGAAAAACATAATCCTCAATTAAAGTGAATGGCGAATAAAATAGTAAGTAGTGGCTCCACGCTCCACGCCAATTCACTTTTCTTCCTGTATGCCCTCCGCCTCATTCGCTTGCGTGTCTTCCGTGGATGCACATCAGGAGCAAACGAGCATACCATAGACACAGAAGACGTTCCGTTCGGTCGTCACTTCCTCGTTTTTCTCTAGACCGCCGCCGGCGCAAAAGAAGCGCCCGCAGGCGTGCGCGCGCGCGCGCGGGACTTGATCCCATTGATCCCCAACTTGTGCTGCTAAGTTTGACTGGATTTGTTGGCTCACGGGTTTCCTTAATAATTCTTCTTTATTGCCATTCCGCCGTGCGTTGCGTCGCGTCGCGTCGACCAAGATGTGCCACCCGGCGCTTGCCAGCCCACCGCTGACGTGCGCGAGCAAGGCGCGACGCTAACAACTATTTAAGTACGCTAAATTGTTTCCGAACGCCACGCTAAAACCAACCACCATCACCACCACCTCCACCCCAAGTTGTTGATGGAATGTTTATAAAATTAACATTCCCTTCGTGCACTGCGTGAGTGAGGGGTTGAAGGGAGGAGAGAGAAAATGTGATTGATTTTCGCAGCGATTGATTGTCGCGCGGAATGTGATGATGCGTCGTTATAAATATTTTATGTTCAATTATTTTGAGTACGGCTTTTTCCATTTCGCTCGAGCGCAATTTCTTCGCTGGATGGGCTGCGGGAGGTCGCGGCGCTCTCATGTCGCCATGGCAACATGCACTCGACGGCGGCGGTGGCGGCCGTGGATGAAAAACAGGGCGCGCAGTGTGCGAGGGTGGCAGAGAGCGTTTACGCCATTTTGTGCGCTCGCTCTCTTCCCATCGGTGGCGGCGGCGGCGGCGGCGCATGGTATGCACATCGCGCCCGGCAGGCGTCGTCGAGCGAGAGAGTTAGCGAAAGCGCCACAAATTTATATCTGCCTCATCCAGGGGGCTCAACTCGAGATCATTACCAAAGCTTTCTACTCAATTGCGGATCGCTCCGTGTGTGCCGTCGCCCGCCGCCGCTGCCGTCGTCGTCGCGCCCCGGAGTTTGATCTATTTGTCGACGACGCATCCCTTTACCTGCTCTCCAAGCATTTTGCACTTTTCTTACTCATAATTTTATTCATTAATATATTGAAATATTTTTTTAAATTATCAGGTTGAAAATAAATATAAATTATTCGATTACAAACATGCGGTTCGCATCGGTGCCCGGCGCATTCACATCCACTCGCATTGCCGAAGAATCTATATACCGGTTCGAAGCGAGTTGGCCGCATACGGAAAAAAGGAACATTTTAAGAGAGAGCAATTTCACGAATCCAGTGTGCATCCTCGCGTAAATCACCGCTGTTTGTTCTAGTCAAAATGAATAATCGTTGCGAAGTGCGCCCGCTGCCGTTTCATATTCCCACCACCGCTTATACTGGGTGCATGTGTGTTTGCGTCTGTCCTCCTCGGTTGCGCGCGTTTTATTGTGGCAATAATATAAAATGATAAATGCGTTTCGTGCTCTTCGCTCTCGAAAAGCTTACGTATCCGGGCGGCTGCGCGGAGGGAATATCGTTTTCGGGCCGGAAAGCAATGGTGGCACAATGGAGAATGAGGAAACATGGCGGTGGATCAATTTGGAAAAATGTTGATCATGATATTAGTCTTCAATGCACATAATAAGTACCTACGCATATTGCTAATAAAAATGTGTTTGAAATGATAAGGATGACGTTGCGCGATTTTGGCAAACGTCTAGTCGTCGACATGATGAATCTATCTTCGCGTAACAATATCAGTATCGATTATGCGGCCCATTTGTTTCCGTCTCTGCGGCAACCAATAAATCTCTCTCTCCTAGCGCACGCCGCCGCCGCCGCCGACGCCACCACCACCTCCCTCGCTTGCTCCAGCCAAGAAAACTCCAACAACTATATCGAATGTAAAGACCAAAGTTTATTTCCGGCACCGCATATTTTCTATGTATACTATTGTCTATATTAAAATAAATAATTTAAACTTTTCTTAAAGGCGTAAAGGTTATTTTAGATAATACCAAGAGTCGTTTTAGGTTTTTCCGCGATGGAATTCAATTATAAAAACTATGACGTCGCGAATGAAACAAGGGAACAGAGAAAGATTCAAGCGAGGGGTGTGTGTTTCCTCAACGTTTCCTCATTTTCCCGCTTCCGCCAAGCCGTTTCATTATCATTCGCGGCGGGTTGCGCGCAATGCTTATTTCGGAACATTCACCACGAACGCGCCACTGCGCACTGCCGCCGCCCGGCTGGTGTTCATTCGGCTTCGCTCTTGACTAAAACGAAATCCCAAATAATTTCGCCCCTGATGCGATATTGTGTTCGCCGGGGCGCGCGCGCGAACCAACACACACACAAACCCAAAGTCACTCGGTAATAGAGTCGCCTCCGCCGCCATAGGGAAGAAGACGACGCCGACGCGCTCTTTCTCCCACCGAATTCAGTAGGAGGCTGCATCCGAATCAGAATCTGCTCGTATATAGTTGGCCGCGCTGTGGAGAAAGCAGCCGGGCAATTTCGTTTAAAGTCACAAGGTCCGGGCAGTACGTACGTAGATATATATTCCCGTTGGGGTGGCAGTGAAGGAGTGTGGGGGAGCAGCAGCGGTGGCGGCGGTGGCGGCGTCGGCAGCAGTGGGATGGCGGTGGTGGCGGCTGCAGAGAGAGGGTGGTAGTCCGGAGCGACCGCCGGGGACTAAAGTGGGATTAGTGGAGCTCGGGCCAATCAAGGCTTGGTGGCGTTTTCGTGTTTCGTGAGGGGAGAGAGAGCATGCCGACGCTGCCGCTGCTGCGGGGGGAGGGTGGGCGGTTGAATGGGGTCTGAGGCGTTCGTGCCGACGCTGGGACAGGATGCGGTGCATACGAAAACTCCGGATGCCACCAGCACGCAACGCATATACCATCGGCTTCGTATGTTTGCCACGCATGAGACTTACTATTAGTTTCAGCGATGATGCGAACCAAGAATGCGCAAGTAAGATTTTTGTCGAGTAAAATATGCCTGTTTTTCCTATTTCATATAGTTTTTGACTTTGAACTTTGACTATATAGTCATGATCAGTATTGTTTGAGTTCATAGTTCTGCAGTATAAAAATATAGATATAGAAAAGAGGCCGTCGTGTGTTGTGAAAAGCGATGGGCAATATCGTAAAACTGTCCACTTCCGAAACCGCCGATTTATGTTATCGTAAAAGTAATCTTAACATAACATAAACGAAATTATGAGCCAGCAAGGCGCGCACGCCAGCGTCCAACTTGTATCGGATTTACAGGCGGGTCCATTTTTTAAAATTGATCCGATTTTTTGACTTTCAAAAAGTATTACAGCTTTTGCCATGTTGTAGTAATACCTCTAAACCGACCAAATGTACATACACGTGAAGGAAAAAAAAACAAAAACGTTCCAACTCATGCAAAGGTAATGTGGTGTATAATTTTCAGGTGATTACGGTGGAAATGAGCTACCTGTAGAGCTACCAGGACCTCGACTACTCGATCGCGATCCGTTCGTGCACATTTGGCCGCTGGGGAGGTAAAAGAATGCAAAATCGCCGATCGCGGCAGCACGTTTATATTCATGGCGATGTGTGTTATTTTGCGGCACGCCATCCAACTGTTTCACGACATATAAAACAATGATACTCCGATATTATGGCCGCGCGCGCGCGAGGGAAAATCGAAGCGCTATAATCGCATTCGATAAACCATTAAGGTTAAACGCGTCGCTAATTTAAGAGGTGGCAATCCCGTCGCGCGATTGAAATAAAAATGCACGTTTTGGTTATTAAGCCGATTGAATTTGGGCGGATTACCTACATATTAACAAAACACTTTGCGCTTGAATAAAATGGATTTGTTTTAAATGCAACGTGATTTTAGCACATTTCCAAAGGATTTGTCGGCCAATTACTTACACGCAAAGTATTTCACGGCAGGCGGATCGCATTCGGAAGGCGGAAGAAGGCGCGTGGAGCTCGCCACAAAGTCCTTGGGCTTTGTCAATAATACCTTTAAAGAAACCCTCCGAAAATTGCAATAAGATCTAACTTAAACTCTGACATCTCTCTCCAGCTATAGACAGTCTTTCTTCGTGCGCGAAGGAAGCGCGCTCGTGGGAAATCAATTGACCAGTTTTAGATGTAAAAGAGTGACAGCAGATAAATCCGGGAAGCGAATGAAGCGACCGAAAGCTTAACGCGACACCTGGCGTCTGCAAATATCCACCCCCGCGAGCGCACACGTACGGCGTTCATTTTCTTTGTGCTATTTTCGCGCATTCGATGAACGTCGATCGCGAAAGGGAGGAGGACACATGTCACGTGCGGGTTCGTCAGGCAAGATGTTGAATTTGTCCCCAGGAGCGTGCGCGTGGCGCAAGAGATAAAACGAGATAACTAGGATATGCCGAGTGTAAGACGGGCTAAGTCCTGCGAGCTTTACTTCCGAGTCATTTGATCCTCCACGCCACGGAAAATTTGTGTCCTACCCAATATAAGGCCACCGGCGCTGATGATAATGATGACGGCGATAATGATGACGGTGAGAAAATATAATTGAAAACGAAATTGATTTACAAAAGGCAACCGGCGGAAAAACAAATTACCCTAAAAAGACAATCACAAACCTGGGGAAAAGCTAGGAGAGAACTAACAACGCACGCAGCAAACAGTAAATTCGTCGTCGGCGTCGAGACGAAACGAAATGAAACGGAAGGCACACGCATCCACACCAACACATTTGCTTTTTCAACAAACAAACGGGGCACAAACATACGCACTCACCCTATGCCGATGGCGACGGGAAGTTTACGGCAGCCATTTTCCTATTTTTATATCTGTTTCATTTCCGTTTTATGTGCCTTATTTATCCACCCCTTGCACACGTCACTTCCAGTATTTTACAATCTAATCATGGGGAACGCACTGAAGGTAATCCCATGTTATTTCTCTTGGTGTGTTTCCATCCGGCCAGCGAAGTTGTGCGGCGACGGCGACGGCGGCGCGGCGGGTGCAAAGGACGTCAAATGCGGAGCAGGGCCAATTCGTGCCGCCGCCTCCGTTTCCCTCCGACGACGCAATCGCATTCGTACGTACGTACAGGCAGACGGGTACACACAAGCGCAAACAAGCGTGGGGGCGGATGGGTGGTGTGTGTGTATGTGCACACGCAGTTCGTGCCGCGGGGGAGTGGAGTGAGGTCCCTTTTTCGTTCTGACACTCGGCCGCCCCCCCCCGCCGTTGGATCAGAATATAAAATAAACTAACACGGCTGCCTCCCGAACGAACCAACGAACGCAAACTCGCCACCCCCTCCGGCAGCTGCCGCTAGATGAAGGCGAACGAAGATAGAACAGGGGATGGTTATTGGGAACGCAGAGAAAAGGTGCGCGTCCATAGAATGAAGGCAGGTATGTGTGCCTAGTAGGCTATGCAATTACATTTAACATGACGTATATTGGATGGGAACGCTAGACTTGGAGGATTGGCCACTCGACCCTTGCAAACACACCGATATCCTTTCTTCTTGTGATATTTCTGCATGCGCCCCTCTTGCAAAACGCGTGACTTGCAAAAAGGTTAATTAATATAAAAAATAAAATGATTTCGCTAAGAAATATAAGTGATCTGCATTGGCGGGTGAGCGAGCATGCTAGTGAAGCAAAAGGGTCGCCTAGCTGGGAGGGACGAACTCACTTTAAATTGCTCGTTAAAACAGGATTAAGGTTTCAAACGCGAGCGAGCGCGGGGTTGCGCATTTAAATGGGATGCGGTTCCTTTTAGCATTTTTGAATGCTTCCCCGCCAGCCGCTCCTAATATGTCCCCAACTGCTTTTCCTCTCCCCCCGCTTTACTCAGGATGGGCTAGATTGCGCATCCGGCCGTTGTTACTGCTTCTCCTTTTAACTAATTAAATTCAATCGCATAAGTGAAGTGTAAGTTACGACAAAGTTAAGATCCGCATCAAATTAAGAGCACACTTCTTTTTCTGCATCGGCTTATTTGGTTGTTTTTGTTTTTGTTTTCCGGCATGGCCGATTTTAGAGTCATGATTTATACATGTTGTGAGTATTTATCCGTTCTTTCAACGCAACAATATCACATCATCGTATAACATGTATCCTGTGTGTGAGTTTACGTGGGGTTTGGTAACGCGTTTTTGATCGAGCTGCTGCTGGCCAGTCCGGGAGGCGGCTAGGCGCCTAAACGAGCGTATCGGGGCACATTACATTTATCCTTGTTGCGCACTACACCACCGCCCGCCAGCACCGCCACCGACTTCCTGATGCTCTGTCCAGACAGAGAATGATCATCTTCGGCTGTTCTCGTTCGTTCTTCGTTGCGCACACGCCTGTAAGGTCCGTCTGGTGGCGGCGCCGGGCGACCGTTTGGCTTTGTGCGAGCTTCGCGCGGCTAGTCCCGGTTCTCAACCTGAAATCCATCCGGATTCACTGCCGAAGGTGAGGGTGTGTGTGTGTAGCACTCCATCTTACTTTGGGGCCCACCCGCAGCCCAGGCCGCAATCTTTTACCATTCGAGAGGCAAAGTCGCTTAATGTCCGCGTTATCTATTAGACGCTGCTTTCTTTCTATCAGCTGGACTCGGTTGCAAGACGATAACTCATTGATAAACAAACGCATCGATACATTCCAAATTAAACAGCTTAGTTTAAGTCTCATTACTTATAAAATTTTCTTAAAAGTAACACTTTTGTTATAAGACAATAACTTTTGATATAATACCTAAGTTTTACATCATATATGAAACGTCTTGCATCCCCTTGTCGTCTAGGGTCATGCAATTTACCATCATTGCGCCATTGGATCAAAATAGAAATTGGCCACGCGCATATGAAGACCAGCCGGTTGACACATACACCAGTGTCATGATGATGCGATGATGTAACGCATAACCCAGATGTGACCCCGTGGAGCCCCTCTCGCGAACGCATCGCATCAGCATTTTAACTATTATTATGCTGATGGCACCATGATAGCCGGATTACATTCGCAATAAAACGGGCGCGCTGATACATATCAATGCAAACCTCAATATGCTTGCGTCTTTTATTTATGACCGCAGCCGCAAAAGAGGGTGGATGCCAAGCGTGGGGGGAAAAACCACCCTTGGAGGAGTCAAAGTAGTTTCGTCTTTTTTCAACCTCCGCGTGCCCTGCTCGTTATGCTTATGCAAAAGCCATATCGCTGTATGTAAATACACGCTTGTGTCTTTCCTCATTGTCTTTTCCTCATGCGAGGGTGGGCGCCGCGAAAAGGGGGCGTTTTCGTTCGATTCGTCGACGCACACATATGGTATTCGTGGTGCGTGCCAATAATAAATGAGTATACATATCTACTACATGCTGTGCATGTTATGCATTTAAATAAACGTAGTTATACGTGTATTAGTTTATTAATCGCCTCCTGTATTGTGGGCACATGGAAGGGGCGGGTGGTGTTAATGCGATTTGTTTCATGGTACCATTTGATTAGACTGTTTTTATTTTACTCCTGGGACAAATTAACTATACTACACTGCATAACTATTCAAATATTCAAATATTTACTAATTTACATAAGAAATGTTGCTATATCTTATAATAAAACGATATGAAATGAATAAACTAAGTTAAAATCAGGGATGATTACAAAATACACAATCATTGTAATTTCATTATGGTAGTCATTGAGCGATCATGAAAGAGAATAAGAATTGGAAAAGCAGAAGGTGAATAAGGGAAGAATGATGCTGCGCATGGAACAATGGCACGAGGGGTGAAACTATTGTAATGTAAATGGCGCACCGCATGTAATTCGGGGTTCGGTTCGCGCTTCATCAATCACGACCACCAATTAATTCAAATCTCTTTCTTTCTATCATTGTTTTTCTTTTTTTTTTACGTGCTGCACAATTTATTTCTATAAGAGATTATTTTCTTAAATATAAACATTCTTACCTTATCAAGTCCTTTCCAAGTCTTCTGATTGTTCCAACTTGTTTCAAAGATTGACGAACAAAACACACTCTGCTTTGAAGGAAGGTTTGTGACGCGACGAGTAAAGATCCAAACACAACCGAACTCATCACACGTTTATAGTAATTAAATATCAATAATTAATATGAAGCACATTATTTCTCGATAAATCAGGCAGCCAGTGAAAGAATCCTGAGATGAATAATAAAAGCAATACCATAAGCCGGCAAAAATCACGTCAACAATAATATGAATCTTCTTATCAGCGTTTCAAGTCAACGAAGCACATTTTTAGACGACTGCCATTCTAATCATAACATTGATACTGTCATACAGCAATAATTTATGATGAGTACATTAGCAACATCTGCGAATCAATTGTTTGCATTTAATTAGATTTGATAGTTTATCACGCGCGATTTGCATGTATGACCGAACAGATGATTACATTAAATTCTTCATTAATTACCTTACCATTTGCATTGGATCATCCCTCCGCTGGTACTGCTGCTGTGTGTCAATCTGTGGGGGTGAATAAAATTAAATCAAAATTTACATTGACCACACACCAGAAATATACTTTGAATTGTTTTTATTGTGTGACTAGATGACTGAAATAATTTCGGGACCAACTACAAACGATATCGATATGCGGAGCGAATGATTGGTATGTTTGTTGGAAACGTATTACATTGCATTTGTCTCTTGGTACTAAGAATACACAATTAAAATTATCAAACAGTTTCGTACATTATCCATGCCTGTGTGTTTGTGTTGCATTATATAATTATATCTACCTCTAATAATAATAATAGATAAGTGATTTTTTCTTCTTCTTCCACGTCTAAACTGCAATCGGTTCTTATCCTGGCATTTAATTTTCATACATATGTACAAGTATTCTTGATATCATTTCTGAAGATTTGGTTGAGCCCTAGAAGATATGATTCTTCATTATTCTCTCTTTGTTTTAATTGTATTTGTTATCCTTATCACTATTACATTATCTTATTTCATTTTTTGCGCTAAAATAGATTATCGCTATTATCAATATTACACATTTCATATTCATCATTTATCATCACCGCACATCACGATTAATTGCATTCAAAATTCCTAAAGGGTCTCCTACACAATGTGTATAAAAAAGAATAAATCCTTTTCTCGTGCGCGCTAACTTCCCAAACCACGTCGTTTAGATTACTATTATTATTGGTAATATGATAAAATACTTAATGATATTTCGACTGATTTATAATACATTGCACTTGGCAGCCTTCTTTGTACTAAAAAGGGCCTAAAACGATCGCTTCACATACTAAATAAACGTTTTTCGCATCCATCGATTAGACCACAATCACTCTCACTTACGTGTATATAATTCCTCTCACATATGCGTTGCAAAAATCTCATTCTCTTGGCTTTGACGACTAAATCAAGACGATTGGGTACACATATAAATGGACTCAAAATTGAAATAGGTACATTTACACAAGTGTTTCCAATGCATTCAAATTTTTAAAAAAAGTACAAAGCTTCGATTTGTGACATGCTGACTCTGTTTGGTGCACACACAAAAAAATTGCTACGAGATCTTTTTCTTATCATATTAGATAAACTTTGACTATTGCAGTGAGCAAGTCTCTCTTAAATTTGTACTAAATGTAGCAAAATAGGATGAAATACGTATAACACATAAACAACGTATTCTTGATTCCGAAATGGCACATTAAGCACGGGGTCCATCTCACCAAAACGTCAACTAATTACTTACGTAACACATCGACACGAATATTTTATGTACAGTTCTTCCGCGCGCGCCCCCTCGTTCTCCCCCCATTCCCCATAATAATAGTAGTATGTAGTTGTAGTAGTAGGTAGTGGGTAAGTAGTGGAATTACACGGAACAAAATGATTACAGAACCCACGCAACAGCAGCCCATTCCTCTCCTAGTCCTGGTCCTGGTCCTCGCTCTTGCATTGTGCCCCAATCAGGGGCTGCTCGTGTTCTCAGCCGGGCCGCTCGCCGACACCAATCCCACTGCCGGCGTACTGGCACGCCGACAGCCCCGCCGAGCTGGAGCGCACCGGGCTGACGGACGAGTAGCCCACGAAGCCGGTGTGCTGCTTCGCCTTCAGCCGCAGCGAGGCGATGCTCGACGCCGTGCACGGTTCCGCCGTGCTGCGATGGTGGTACATCGAGTACGGATTCGTGGGCGTCGTGTACGGACACTGCTGCGCGCCGACGGCGCCCGCCGTCGTCGACAGGCTGCCGCTCATTCCCGCCGGCAGCATGGAGTTGGCGGCGCCGGCGGACATCGACGCCACCGACGTCGCCGCCTGGAAGCAGTTCACCGGCGATTGATGGTGGTTGGCGGGCACCACCGGCCAAAAGGGTTTGGCGCCCAGTGGGCTGGGCACCTTTGTCGCCCAGTTGTTGTAGCTGTAGGAGGAGTACAGACTGTCGGTGTCGCCAAAAGGCGGCATCAGTCCGTTGAACTGCGTGCCGAAACCCGACTTGAATTCGGCGGCGGCGTTCATTGCGTTCATTGCGTTGCGTTCGCGTTTGCGCCATTTCGCACGGCGATTCTTGAACCATACCTGAAACAATGCATTCATCCTAACTGCTGATCTCTTCATTGTGTTGCTTTTTTTTTGGGGACAAAATTACTTCATTTATATACTGTTAGCTGCGTCTCATTGCGCGGCACGGTTTGTGGAGCGAATTAGGGGTGGGATGTGATTACTTACTTATAAGGGGTGTGGGTGCAAGATTCGAATCCGATACGCGTTTACCCAAACAAACAATCATCGCACTGCCTGCGTGCGTGCGTGATGAAGTTTTGGGCGATGGCGGAAAATTACGCCGCGCGCCCGATTTCGTCATGCGCATTAATGCTGGAATTACTTGACTCCGGGGGCGAAACTTGGGTGGCGGGCGGCGCGTGGCGTGCGTTCGCGCCCGAGCATTATTTATCGCCCCCTCGGATTCCGGCCGACGTCTTCGGCGGGTAAATGAGGCGTGTGAACGTGCGGCGGGACTAATACGATTAACACGCTCTCCTTATTGCTGCGGCCCTTTTCCCTGGTCCACGCGCTCCAGTTTGCTTCCCCCCCCCCCTCGGATGCTCCTCATACGTTCCGCGCGTGTCGATTTTCTCATTAAAAGCTCATTTATATTATTTCACGATTACATATTCTGGTACCTTACGCAGGACAAATACAGATTCATAATTTGGTTGGAAAATATCATAGAAGCGCGCGAGAGGTAATTAGAATGGATAAGATGCGGGAAATCCACAGCCACCAATCTCAATTCTTCCGCTTAGCGGAGCGATGCTGTCGATTTGCCGCGCCGTCGCGCCGCATCTTCAAGCTCGTTTGTCTTTCGCGCGCCCTCCCAAAATTTCGTGCATCAAAATCCTGTTGGGCGTCGAGTACACAAATTGCAATAAATGGTAGTCGCGGCAACTGTGAGTCGATAGAGTGATATTGATGCTATGCAATAATATATCAAATCATTTAGACTGCGTGGGGTAGTCGTGGGATGGGGCAGGAACGGATTCGCCGATCAGACGATTGACGATGGCGACGAGAGTGGCTAGTTGGCCCAGGTACGCTAATCCGTGTATGATTAACACCATAAATCTAGGCGGGATTAACGAGATCGCCATCACCGACTATTCACCGGCGCGGACGTCCGGAACGCCGCGCCGGCAGCAGCCGCCCCCCACCGATCGACCGGACGCTACTCAATTTATCTGCGCAAACAATAACTACCCGATGGACGTCTCCACTCGCACCACCCCGTCTGCAATTGTAAATTGTGGGTGGGCCCATTATTCACGCTGAATTATTAACTACCACAATTCCGCTACGTAGCTGTTTAGCAATAATTCGGCAACGGGAAAAGTGGAAAATATTGACTACTGTGACAACAGCCACAATTTCATTTCATTTCGTGGCTATCAATGATGGCAATCGATGATGATGGCTGGCAAGGCTGGGGGAGGGATGTAGTAATACATATTTGGGTGCAGTGTACATTCCTGCCCGTCCAATTCCCAGCTCAGCCAGCTCGTAATTCAACGATACATATTTGCGGACGCGTTAGGCACCTGTCGTTGCCGCATTGTAATCGGAAGATAAATAACCATTGATCGGGCGGGTGGAAGGAGGGTGGTATGCGTTCGATGCCAATATAATAACGATGATTTATTCAAAACCCACCCACTGATGAATCCTCATAAATAAATGTGAGAACCACTCGCTCGACACCTCACGGATTTGCGAAAACAAAACAAAACAAAATTATGAAAATATTTTCGAAACCACCTCAAATTTTTATGTAAACGTGATTAACAATAGAGTAGCAGTGCAGCGCCAGAAATAATAATGCGCATGCACAACGGGTGTGCTCATATATTGCGACACCCGCCGGTTTGGACGTTGGGGTGGAAGGACTCGACCGCTTCCGGGTCCACACACACACGCGCATGCTCAACGATTCACGATTCACTGTGGCAGGACATGAAGCGAACGAGCTTAGCATAAATCACTTTACATGCTGATTTCGCCGGGGCGGACGCGTGCGTTTTAGGGAAGGGTGACTTTATTATGCGTGCGCGCGTGTTTCGGCCAACTCGTTGAATGTTATTAAACTAACCGTCAAAATGATGACCCCGGTGTGGAGGGAGGGTGGAAGGATGTGGACGAGCAATAACAGTATTAAGTTAATTAAGATGGAACACATCTGATGTTTGGGGTCAGTGGATAGTGCAACTTCTAAGTGTGTTTGCCCGGAAAACTCGACAGAAAATGCAGTCAAGATAAAAATTGTAGAATAGATAGTGGAAGAGTGTTAGGACAACATGCATTAACACGCCGATTAATATAAGCAAAGTAATAACATTGTGTTTGACATAATGTACACATGTTTCCGATACACACCCGATACTATGCGCAAGTGTACACTCAAACACTATCAAATTACCCTCGCCGCCCCGAGACGACTATCGCGGCAGTGTTTAGCGAGAAGAGAATGAAGACGTTTGAGAGCAAAATCACTTTCAAGTGGCCGCCAACGCGCATCCATTCGGTTTGAATACCTGAACAAACAAACATTTATCTTGCCACTGCCAGCGCAGCGCGCTTTTGGATCTGCCATTTGTTGTCTATTCCAACATCCAACAAACGCGGTCCGTGTTGCGAAGATGTAATCGAATACCTATCGGTTTTTATGTATCCTCCGATATGGAGGATCCTTATGATGTGCGCCGTTCGCATTATGATAAACAGACACTAAATGGTGGTGTAGTGTAATAAATATCTAAAATTTGTCAAGCAATCAATTTACATAATATCTACCCCGCCTATCTGTGATCTTTTTGTGACAAATTTAAATCCGTCTTCAATCATCTGCGCGCACGATTCGGCGCAGGACATATTGCGACAACTTTGCCAACCATCTGGAATTCAAAAAGTCGCGACTTTCGCGGATGCAAGAAGTAGTCTGTCGGTTTGCATATAAATCTCGCGCTGGATTTACGGGGGTGGACGTCGCCGAAATAAAAATCTATGTTTTTACAACAACATTTATAAGAGTGGCTAACAGACGGGACTGTTGTAAAATCTAAAGTTACTGCGCTGACTCGCTGCTGACATTCAATACCACCCCCGGCCCGGCGCGCATCACATCGCGGGTATCACGTATGGGTCGAGTTTTAGTGGTTTTCGGAAAGGCTACACACGCAGACACAACACAACACGAATCGGCCGGCGCGGCGGGAAGGGCAGGTTGTTGCAATAAATCAGCGCGAAATGGGAGTGGATCTCGACGCCGCGCGCGCCGCCGCGCGACCGCCGCCGAAGAGAAGAGAAGAGATGATGGCCATTTGGGGGCTTTAGTCGGCAGATACTTTTCGGCAAAACCCATGCACTTCGCGCGCAGTTGCTTCTTTCAACATTTGCAAAACACCCGCGTGACAATATCCACGACATTGAATTTCACCTAATCATTTGGAACATCATTACGGCGAAAATCTTAACTGCCGAAATCAGCAACACAGCAAGTAGGAATGCGTATTTTGGTGATGGCGGTGGCGGTATGGAGGCGGCAGGCGTACAACGTGCGCTTCCCCCCTCGACTCGCGTGTGCGCTCTGCGGATCAATACGACGTCGTTTGCCAACCCTCCTCGCCGCCGCCACCACCACCACTACCGCCGACGCTGCCGCCGCCATCGCCGAAAATACACCACCACCATCACCCCCGCGTCCAGCCAACAATGCGCGCGGAAGAGCAAACAAGCATGGATTGGAGCGAGTGAGGGATGGAGGGAGCGAACGAACGGCGCATGCACATCGCAGGACGATTTACTAATTAAGATATTAAGCCAGATTTGCAAAACGCACGCGTTCGCTCTTTTCCCTTTCGAGCATCCATTCAATTTCTCTGCTCGTGTTTCTTGGAAATTTCTTTGTCGTCCGGGAGGGTTGGCAATATCTCGTCACTCTCCAATTTTTCCTCAGCGCCCTGCGTTGTGCACTGGGGCTTTATTTATATTCGCAGTTTAATAATCATAACTCATGTCCATAATTTTCGTATATTCCGGTTGGTTTTCGGGCCACGCGTAATATGAATGTAACTTATGCGGGCGGCTGCCACCGGACGTGGGCAACAAACTTTTAATTAACCGAAAATCGCTGCCGGCAAAGCCTGCTCGGTATCCTTAATTAAACGAGTCGTGCGGCCGTGCCGCCGAGGTCTTTTGTTGTTTCCTTTGTCGTAGAGGTGAAAATGATGGCGGGTAGTATTACCACCAAAAATTTACGATGAAAAATACAAAGATACAAATATTTCATGTAAAACTTTGAATGTAAATGTCTACTCCAAATGCTAGATTATAAATAAATGTGTGATGAGAAAACACATGTTTCTAACCCTAGAAATAATATGTATGGAGTTCTGCGTCGCCCTTCTAGATTCAAGTACCCTTCACAACGCAATCTGTGGCCTCCAGGGTATGTTTTGCTTCACAAGTGTCATCCTCAATGCATTCAACACATCATCCACCCTCGCTTGCAATGCGCCACATAGTTGGTTAGACAAACGACTTAATTAGTAAGTAATTTGCTTCGTATGCATCGCATAAAATTGTAAAAACGATGATTGATGATTCAAAACGCATCCGCAGTTACGACAGCAAATAAAATTGTTTATAAGGTGCAGAAACCTCCGCGTTGGACCGCAATGCCTATTTGAAAAGGGGGCGCAATGCAGAAACGCCGGATAATGGCGTCGGATGGCAATTAAGAAGTTTTAATTGTAACGACGTGCTTGGGCTGCGTTCTGCGCGAACGCTGGATTTTATTTCGGCCGTTTATTAACTAACGACCCGATTGCTGCAGCGCCAACATTAAAAATCACTTTTACGATATGATCGCGGTGCGTATTTAATCGTCAATTACTTTGCCGCTGGAAATGTGGAAAAGTGGCTAATTTCATAATTCGCCTGGCGCTGGTTAATGGTTTCGACGCACACTCACCCTGACACGCGCCTCGGTCAGATTCGTCCACATGGCAATCTCCTCGCGCGTACTCATATCCGGATAGCGATTGCGTGCGAATGTCGCTTCGAGCTCCTGCAGCTGTTGCGATGTGAAGTGCGTACGCTGCCGACGCTGACGCTTCTGCTTCTTATCGTTCTTGCCCTCCTCGCTGTCGCCGTCAACGCCCACCTGCTCCGTTTTCACCGGTTCGATGAGCGATCGACTTGCTGCGAAAAAGGCAAATTTGTTGCAATTAGTATTCACAATTGAATGAAGAGTGTGCAGGGTGGCTATATATTAGTAGAAAAGCACGGTCGACAAGGAGCGGAGTGAAGATGAAGATTTGCGCCTCGGATGCTATTTTAGTGCGAGGATTACGCCGAAGGATTATGACGCAGGAATTTATGAAAGAAACGTTGGCACGTCGCGGCTTACCGACCGTATCCTGTCTGCGCGCGCGCTATTCCCGAAACGAAATCAAACAGCACTGATCACCACCACACTATGACTATGCACATGCGATGTACCATTCTTACGAAGAAACGAGAACAGCAGCGCAACGCAGCGCAGAGAGAATCGCGGCGCGCGTTAGTTATTTCCAGATTAGACGCGAAGTGGCAGGGCGTCTTTAAATAATTATCCGCGCACGTGTGGATTAAATAAATCTAGTGGAAAATCGACGCCAGGCGGCAGCGGCGTTAAACGGTTATTACCTCTTACAAATTACCGAAGAACGCAGAGGGAGCGTTGCTTAAACGGGATAAGAAATAGCTTCATCTAATGATTTTCTACAAATCACGTAAGTAATAGAAATTGTTTGAATTTGTGTTGTTTATACAATTTCGCCCGCCATATCATATCGGTGGCGTATCGCTTGAGCAACAACAATGGAGACAGGTGAAGATATCGCGGCGCGGCACATACCAATCGCGTCAAAGGTGTCAAATCAGCCATGATTGATCGAAGGCGGCAACCGTTTGAAATTTCGACGCGTCGCAGCGTTATCAGCAGCGCCCGACCGATAACCGAAACTCGATGCGATTTCATCGCGTGTGTCGATTCGACAATCACATGAGCGACAGCGGGGCCCGCTAATCCAAATTGGCAAACGCGCAGCCACTGATAATGATGTTTCGCATCTGTATAATTCGTGCATAGTGCGATGATATAGATTGAAATCAATAAGGGCAAATTTTCTTCGTTTTCTCCATCTCCAGCTATGTACATACATATTCTGGTATTAGAGTCTAGACGACAGGTAGCAAAAGTACTGATTAAAATTTCATCCCCCTTCGGCACGCAAAGAAGGGAATGTTTACCGTATGAAAATTGAGTGGGAAATGTTAAAGGGAAAAAAGGACGATACTTACATTTTCGCTCGCGCGTCCGACTCCTCGCCGCCGTGGGGAACGGCAGCTGGGGATGATCCATGCCGCCGCCGGTCGACATACCCGAATGCGCGTCGCGGAAATCGCCCGTCTCCGCCCAGACTGTAACAGAAAAAAAGCACCCTCCAAGTTGCTCACTGTTTCTTGCCACTATCACCAAAATTAATATAAATTTAATAAAATAGTTCGATTACAACTTCTTGGATTGTACGACACACGATGTTGGTTGTAATAAGACGATGTTGATGCGCGTCGTGCGCTTACTAATTGAGCGCTAAACGCGTCATTGCGCTCGACAACGACGCGACCGATTTATACGAGTATGCTATCGCGTGAAGAAGCCTCAGTGTGTGTGTGTCACTGCGCGAAGCAAAGATTTATCGACTACCTTATGGTGCGCGACAGTTTTACAAGCCTAATTTATCGGCGCAAGCGTCTTCTCGCCACCGTCGACGTCGCAGTGAAATGGAGAAAAACCGCAATACACTCATATGTGTTCGTGTACGTATTTATTGAGGATGCACTTTTGCCATGCTGGTGGCAGTGTGGAGAATTTTACAGACATTCGAGTTGTGATTTACACCGAGCAACACACGCTGATTAGCCAAATGGGTTAACGCGTACAAATGGAGTCGTTGACTATCGACTATGCGGAATTGGCGGCAATCTGACGAATGGCTGTTGACGTAGGTAGAAAATAAATGTTCATAAATTTGGAACGCCTGTTTATTTATTTATATAGGTACGCGTAGGATGCAGCCCAGGGAGTAACGACTCATTTTGGCTCCCACTGTTTATTGTTCTTTGGATAAATTCGGGTTATTTATGCCAACCGTAACGGGACAGCCGTAGATTAATTCGTTTATTACGTTTTTTTCATAATATAATAGTGATCATTGTGAATATAGACCGTGTACAAAACCAATATTTTATTAACAAGAGTACCGTCATCGAGCGTTGTAAATTTGGGTATTAATTTTTCGGAAATTCAGGTCATCCATCGTAATTATTTTTTTTTCGGTGCGTACGTGTTGCGCGATCTTTCCCCAGGCCAACGGGCACGTGTCACCTTTTCTATCTCTTCGTGCAAACAACACCGCACCGGCGCACGCTTAATCCCTCATCAACATTGAAACGCGCGTCGACGGCGAGCGACGACGACGAACGACGACATCACCCAGGAATATGGTTGACGCGCAGCGCACGTCATAATTGTTTAATTTTTCGTCGCACCAATTTTTTTTTGTCATATAATATCACCTCCCGCGGCTGCCCCCGTGGCTAAGGCCCGTGTACACAATTCACCATTGCGTCACGTACGCGACGTTTGAGGACGGAACCCTCTTATTTATTTAATTATAACGCGCCATGAATTTTTCCTTCCCAAAAAAAAAGGGACGAGCGCGTACTAGGCATGCGTACTTTTATATTTATAATGCTTACACAATCTCAACATGGACAAATATAAAATAGAAGAAAAAAACACACCCAAAAAACGATGAAGAGTGAAAAATGTTTGTGGCAGCCAAAAATGCAACCACGAGAGTGTGTTGTGTGTGTTTGAATGCTGATTAAATGTTTAAACAATTATTCGTGTATTTGTGTATTCTGGGCAAGCACATATTATACGTGCATCTTATTGTTAATCAAATACACAAAAGTGTACCAAGTACGTCTCGCACCTGATAAAGTGAAGAAGCATATCAGCCGTCTTCAGCATCGCGCCGTCATCATCATCATCATCATCAAGCTAACTGCGTGCGTCTTGCGTAGTGTTTGCCTGCACGCGTTATTCCCCGGACTATTTATTACGTAATAGTTTCGAGGTTTGTGCACAATGACTCTCATTATCTTTCGTTTTATTGTTTTATTGCATTTCTCTGGAGTTGTGTAAACGTGTAGTGGAGATGGCATAGTAATCAAATATTTTACGATTCGTCGTCACCCGGATTGAACTTGAACATTATCTTCTTCATCATCCGCATTGCTCGCCCCATAATCAGATCGCGTACGCGAAGAAGTGTGAAAACCTCGCACCTTGCGTTTAAGAAGTTGTTTGTTGGATTGCCGTGGATTATTTTACAATTTTATGATCCACACGGCTTGTTTATCACTCCCAACAGTTTACATGTTTTATAGTAATGACTTAAAGTTTTCGATAAGTATCAAAATCTAATTTTGAATAATGTCGTACTATTGAAGAAGAGCAAATCATTTAATTTTATCCCATCGACGTTTTAAGGCGACAAGGGTGCTTTTGTGCGCAAAAATGATGAATGGTAAAACTCATTCGTTTTTCTAAAACACTTCACGCATAATTTATCAGCGCCCCCCGCTGGAGGAGAACACGTATGCAAAATGCAGAGAGGAAAAAAAGCCACCCTCTCAATTTTCAGCATCGTTCCGCACGATATTCGGCGTTCATCGCAAAAATTTCCAACGATTACATTCGCTCTTTCCACCGCACCGCTTCTTCGTTCTAATGAGAACCCCGACGACATGTCGGGTCAATGGAAAGTTTCCTTCGCCGAATAGCAAAACGCCCTTCTCCATTTTCACCACGTCTTTCACGGTCGGGACATGTAGATGAACATACCTTAATAAACGCTTCACGAGTTTCACGACACTTAAATGATGTCGGGATCCGGACGCAGAGGGCGGAGGGGTTTTGGACGTGGAATGAAAGGCAGGCGGGAAAAGGGTCGGCGCGCGAAAAAATAGAAAGAAGGCGTGCAAAATTGCATGAGAATTTCGCCAAGTGTCGATGCGTTGTCGGGAGGGAGGATGTTTTCGTACCTCGCGCGCCAACCCGCGTTATGACACTCGTAGATTAGCGAATTATTTCGATTCGCCGACGCCATTATAAGCATCATAACGATATTCATGCTATCGCCCTCGCAGCCAGACGTGTATCATTCGGCAGGCAGATGGAGATGTCGTGCCCCGCCACCCACACTCGACCCCGTCGGCGTCGGCTGAAAACGGACAGACGGGAGTGTTCGTGCGTATGATCGCTGATTCCTTCCGCTTCCGCGATTCTGAATGAGTTCCCGATCGACATTTTATGTAAGTAATATAATGTTTCCGCATTGGAATAAGAGTACGGGCCTCTGGTGTATATCAAAAGTGCATCCGCACTTCAAACTTCAACGTTTGGTTATTTAAGACTAGAGACGCGCGAGTCAGTGCTAAGGAACATGGAATACTAAGCCTACCCTTAATCTGGCTTTCCTCTCATCGTGCATGCTGCAAAGCATTTTTTTCGAATAATTTAACGTCTATAATAGTTAAAATGTAAATAACTCTAAAATTTGTATTACCTAGTCCTTGCAAAGTTAATCGGCGCTTGGTTAATAATTAATTTTCAACATTTGAGCGTTGCCATCGTTCGGGACCAACAATGTGCGCCGTTAGTGCACCCACTGAGCGGCTAATGTAACGTAAGTAACGTGCACCTCGTTCTGCGCGAAGGCAAATCGCGGGACAGAAAGCTTTCTTAAACAAGACCTGATCCCGGATAATCTTCGATGTGCTATCAAGTTTTATACCATAATTCCCGAGCATAATTTTAATGATCCCCCTCTAATCCAAAGTATTACGCGCGTAAGCTCGCGATCTAAGAGTGGGAATTAATGCCTAGCGCACGCGCGCGCGCGCTCACGCGACTGTGCGGCGGATATCCGGTGCAAAAAATGCACCTTGACTGCAAATTTCGGTGTCGCCGATTGAAACCGAAATCATATGGCAGTCATCCCTCCGCGCCATCGGCATCGCCATCCGTCGAGGTGATTTATCGCCGAAAATTTATTATCACAAAAACTGTCACTGTGTGGGGAGCGAACGAACGAAAGTTGACGCGTCGCTTTTTGTAGTCCAGAGGGAGAGAGGCGGGCACCGGTAATCGCGCCCACAAATTTTCGCCTTCGGGGCGTGCCGGCGACATGCTGTAAACAAATTCGGGACGTGCGTGCATATACGAAACGCACACGAAATGAGATCACACCCGGCGAGGAGCGAAGAGGGTGTTGGGAGCGCGGTAAAGATGTTCGACATAAAACCGCGAGCAGCGGCAGAGTGTCGTATTTCCTCGGGCGCTTCTTCAGCTCGTTCGCGGATGCAGCCGCGTAGTAAATAATTCCCGTTGCGTGCCCACCACCTCCCTATTAATCCGGCATGATGTACGTTAAAACAGCTCATTGGCTGCATGCCAACCCCGGCACCAAATGCACTTTGTAAGGATTAAGATGTGAATGTTAAGATTTCGTGCAGCAAAAGAAATTATTCACATGATTTATAACTGAATGATTGGCAAAAATCTTGATCGTAATAAGAGTTTTCGTTATTTGCTTTAGTGCGTTAACTGCCGCAGAGTGGAGTTTCGGAATTCTTTAGGAAAACACAAAAAAAGACGAGCAGACAAGCAAAACGTGACTTTCTCGAAAACAAAACGCAGGAAACCCATTTCTTTGGCGTATCTCTTCCATTTTTAACTTTAATTCTCCAAATTTAGGCAAGATATGTTATTTTTTAGACTCGGCAATGAGAGAATTCTATTTCAATTTGGAATAGCATTTTGGAATATATATTCCAGGCAACAGAAATAAAGTGCATGAGGTGCGTAACATTTCAGCAACAATATGAAATCGTTTTGGAAGCAATCGGAATGTGCTTTCGCCATCATCGCGAAAACCAATATTGCCGCGCGCATCGAGTCGAATGTAATAACGGCTTTCACCCACCCGCCACTACCTACCTACCCCGCGCTCGCGGATATAAGGAAGTGTGGATTATCTTGGTTAACCCTACCCTCGTTTCATCTCCTCTTACTTTCAAACAGCGTCATGAAAAGCTACTGTAAAGCCACAATCGGGGAAAAAAATTGTACGTTTTAGAACATAGGTAGGTATGTAGTGTAAACTAAGCAAGTTCTGAGTTGATATTATTGATACGCAGCAAAGTAGGAATTTAATTGAATGAATTTGAGACGTTGTGAAAAGATCAGTGTATTTATTCTATTGTAATCTAATTTAGGGGTCGACCGTGGCAACACATAATGTGTGATTCAGTAGGGGTGCATTTTCATAATAGCTTGGTTGCCCTCCCTTGGTGTTGGGGTGTACATCAAATTGCCCTTTTCAACGTTTGTCGTCACAATGAAATTAACCTCATCAGCTAACCAAACCGAACGGAAATTGCAATAAAATAAGATCCGATTTCAAATCAACTAAAACACTACATTAAGTCATTTAATTGCTTAAGTTTTGGCTATGATTAAAATATTTCTCTTTTCTTAGTTAGTAAGTTGTAGTATTTAGAAACTAGTTGGTAGAATAGTGATTCATCTTGAAAACCACACAGATGTCAACACTTTTGTACCCCTTTTATTATTATCCTTTCGTGCGATTACATCGCAGTTATTTAGATCGACTCCCATGGCCATTATTTCCTCTGCACTATTCACAATCATGGTAGTATGGTAGGAAAGTGTCAAAGGCTTAATTTCCAATTCCTATTGGAAGAGTGAGTGATCACAAATCTGGATACAACCCGATCGAACGTTCAATCAACGCTAACAGTCGGACTCGATCAAAATATTGATGCGCTTGCGATGGATGCATTTCCAACATACTGATGGCGACTCTGATGTGATTTGTGTGCGTATGGGTAACGATTTACTGTCGGAGGCAATATCGGTAGGCGTTCCCCTTACACGTTTGATTACACGTTTATTTCTGATAACGATTCAACACACGCACACATACTCATAACCGTATATGACTCAAATTTAAGTCAAATTGAGCTTTTAAAAATATTGTAGCTTCTCTATTATTTGTAAAATAATTTCATTTGAATTGATTACAAATATCCTAAAATGAGGTGTTGTTTGTCCTTAAGATTAGAAAGAAATTAATGAATTTCATCTGTGCACTCACAGCAAAAAATAATTTGATATAAATAGTTAGTTAGAAATAACGTATGTATAAAGTTGTGAATTCTAAATTTGCACGAAATGAATACTAAACTAAAACATATGGTTTACTATCTAAAATAAATAAATTTTGGAATCTAATAAGTAACATATCAGAGAAATAACGAGAAATAATCAGAAATAATATTCGTAACACATTAGCGACTTTATTAGCAATAGTTGTCGGGTGCACAATATTTGCACAATGTGTTGCTGTTACTGTTGCTATTGCCATATAGTAGAATACCTCACGGCCGCCGCCTCCGGTACTGCAGATCGACAAGCGTAACGCCCGTCACATATCGGTTTATGAATTTACAATGCAATCACGTAATTTCGTGTCGCGCGAGGCGCGAGGCAATAAACTAATGAGCATAATCGTGGATGGTAGGTGTATGTCGTCGCACCAAAATATCATAACGCATATATTTATTATTCATTAATCGAAACGGTTATGCGCGCCGTGAGAGATAACCGTGATGAATGAGCAATAAAATTGCGATGTCACATCATAATATTCGGCATGCTGAGCGCTCATCCCGCGGCCCGCAATTCGATAAAATATGTAAACAATCGATTCGTTTTTTTTGTTGCCTTCTCGTCGGTGAGTGGCAATTTTATTGATTCAATATCTAATCGGCGTGGCGATGTTTGAACAAAAATTGTACCAAATTGTATTCCGAGGAGAATGTCAATGTGAGCAAAACGTCGTCATCCGACGGAAGTCAACCTCTCCCTCCTCCATTGATACATGCAATTAATATTTCATTTTCACTGCCGATAAATACTCGGCATTTGAATCGAAACGATCCACCGCCGCCGCCGCGTAATAGATCGTTATCACATTATCTTTATTGCTTCGAAATGACTCTAATTTACTTGCGCGCACGCAACTTACACACTTGTTCCGCAATCAATTAAAATCAACTTAATTTCACTTTGCAACTGCGATAAAAAAATATTTTCTAATTAAAGCACATCGAAGGTATTCTAATGGACCGCTATTAATCACGAAATAGGATTAAAATTCAATAAGTCGCGCACGGAGCGCGGTAATAATCAACAAGTTGCACATTTTGAGGGTGAAATTTGCCAGAATTGGCATCGACTCACCACGTTTGAGCTTCTCCAGCGGTTCGTGGTGCAGACTGGGTGTGTGCGGCACCACACCATGATGATGATGCGGATCGTGGTGCGCGCTGAGATGATGGCCAAGCACCGACGACGAATGCGAGCTCATAATGCCCGATATCGCCGAGCTGACCGACACGGACGTCACCGAGTCGTGCAGATGGTGCACGCCATGCAGGTCGCTGGCCGTCGACGTCGACACGAGGTCCTGCAGGCAGAGCGACGGGTCCGACAGCGACTCCATGCGCTCCATCTTGACGTCGCACGGCTGCAGTTGCTGCTGGTACTGGTGGTGGAGGTGCCGGCCGCCCAGGTAATGCGGATCACTCAGAATTTTGGACACTTTTTGGCACTCGATAGGGAAAAACTATCGCCGGCTTACGCACAGCGATTGCGATCGTTTTTAATAAGTAACTTATGAGGCGGTTAATCTGCAACAAATTCAATCACGGTCTTAGGTCAAACAAGGCACGCGTGGAGAGGATTTCGGCGGTGGTCACAAATCAGTTAGCGGAAATCGCGGGGATCACACGTAAGCAAATCCAGGTGCGCCGCGCGGAAAGTCGGTTAAGTCGGACGCGGAGGAGAAAAAGTCCGCGCGCACGCGGGGGTGAGCTTAAAAACAGCTTTGGCCAGGTTTAGAATGGATCAGCCGAGTCAAGCCACACGCACGCACAGCCAGCAGACAGTACGACCCGTCGCCGGCGGTCGACGCGAAGAGACACACCGGTATGCGCGCGCGCGGAGGACTATGAGCCCCGGCTAAGCCCCATTCATCCCTCTTCGTTCGTCCCGCATGGTTCCTCTTCTTCTTCTCGCCCGCTGCTTGTTTTCCTTTCCGACGGTAAGGATGTGCGCCCGGCGCATTCACAACGATACATTGTATTTAATTCCTGATTAATTATGACGATACAGGTGACGACAGGAAATAATTATGAATGAAAGAAGAAGCTTACCTCAGTGAGAATTACAACATGCTAGTAAATATTTGGTATCATTGATGACGAGATGATGAGTATTGCGTTCCGTCGGACGCCAGCGCCGGTAAAACACTTATCCGTCGGGCGCGCACGCACGCACGAACACACCGGCTCACAATCCGCGCGCGTTTCTTCTCAGGTGCAAATCCCCGTGTGTCATCAGCGCACAACCACCCAACACACCACCACCCCCTCCCAAGGTTAATAGCTTACAAATCACTTGGCTCTTTACCGACCGCAATCGGCTCTGCGGATGGCGAGATTTAGCGCGAGCGCGCGGCGGGAAGGGCGGCCCGGAGAGCCGGATGGTCGCGCGAGAAATCCGGTGCGAAAGTATTAAAAAGTCTTAAGCGCTTAGCGGCGTACACACACACTCCGTGGACTGGGGAGGAACGCGCGCGCGAGACCGACGCGACCTGACCGTCGGGCGGGCGGGCGGCACGCGGATTGAGGTGCGCTCGATGGCGAGAGACTGCAAAGTCTCCTGTAATCTGGGCCACTTCCCAGCGCGGTTTAACCGTAAGTCGGGATACTCTATATATCATCGCGCGGCGGCGAGCCCGCGCGAGCGCGCGCGCGCGCACCGTCTCCCCCACAATCTACTCCCACACACATACACATACACAAACAGCCAGAAAAGGATGCTCACTCGCTCGAGATACGATACGCATACGCGCGCAAGGATGCACTGCGACCGCCCACCAGTCGCACGGAGCATGCGCTGGCAGCGGCGGCAAGGCGCAAGCAGGATGGAGCCAGGCGCAGGCGCATGCAAGGGGTGGAATGGATGGCACGAGCACGAGAGGGTCGCGCTGCTCGTGGATGGGGTGTGGGTGCGAGAGGCGCTAAGTCAGAGAATCACACCCTACCAGCGAGCGCACGCGCACGCACTCACGCACTCTCTCACGCGAGCGCGATTTTATTATATTGATTTAGGATCGCTACCCGCTCACCACCGACGAAGGGGGGGGGCGGAGGCGAGGGTCTTATGTTTATTTATCAATCTTCATCCATCGGCCGCCGATAGCAATGCGATGATTTATGGTTACCATTCAAAAATCAAGGCGGAAGAAAGAAAAAAAAACCTGTTGTTTTGTTGGGTAAGTGCTTAAATGAATTTAAGACTTGTTCCAGGGAACCTGGGGGTGAATCAGAATGAATGCTGGTCGTTTGGTGCAAATAGGAAAATTTATTTTGGTAAACCACCTACGGATGAAAAGTTATAAGAGGGCTCTCGAGGTGAGCGCGAGCGCGCGGGTGCGCCGAATAAAAAAGGCATCGTAAAAATCGTCTAGACTGCGGTGGTGTGCTTGCTTGCTTGCCTGCCTCCCCGAGGAACGAACACACACATGCAGTGCGCCACCGCAACCCGACCTCATCGTCGGCGACGCCGGCGGGGGCGAACCGCCAAATTACTTTCCAACTCATCCGAATGGAAAAATATCAATAACAATAGGCTGTCTCCCCCTTTTGCTCCTCCGGCCGCCCAACCCGCAACGAAATGCGAATGGCGTGCTTGGCAAGCTGGAAAGGATGTAGACATTGCGCGCACTCGCCGCGCGTACGTACCGCGCAGTAATCGAAGGAAGCTGCGCGCTGCGCGAAAAGTTGAGTGCGGGAATGAGAGGAGGCGAAAATCAATTTACTGCTTCGACGTTCAATGTTCCACGTCGAAAGTTAAGCGATGCAGCAAAAAATATATAAGATGAAATATGATGAAAGACAAGCGGAGAAATTTCTATATTTCTCTAGCAATAAGTATTTATTTCCTTTCTACACAAGAAAACCTTTTGGAGTGTACGAAATGTTGGCCCAAATATTATCTTAGACACTCTAAATCTAAACAATTGATGGTATTTTAGGAATTACCAATGATTGTATAGGAAAAAAGATATGTAAAGAAATAAGGATAATACAGTTGAAAATGGGAATAAAGGGAATAAGCAATGCGTGAGCGTGTGTGCGGCCATGTCAATCAAAACGCTGCAAACTCCGCCTATGTAGATAACTGGTTATCGGCGAGTAGCAGGAGCTGGAATAGAGGAGTGGCTGCGTAACATGCGCACCGCTGAACATGGCGCCTCACACTGCTCCTTATTCCTTGAAATACACTCCTACTAATTCTTAGAATTTAGTCTGGTGCATAGCTTTGTACATGCTTTCATTGCAAACTGTAGCGATAGAATAAGTTTGATTGACAAGTCGAAGATCAGGTGTAGAAATTGCGATGTATTTCTATTTCCTGAAAATTAATTTTGTTACTTATCACTTTTGTAATCATATTGTTTGACTGAAGAAAGAACTTGCTATATTGATAATACTAAACATGATATTATGACAGGAAAATATCGAAGTGCATTGGCACGCATCTCACGAACACGCATCTGACGCATTTCTAGCAACAAAAGTTGACGCAAACTTACGAAAACAACTTCATGATTACTTTGATGACAGATTTTTCTTCTTATTCGTCTAACTTGGCTGTGCATGGAGCAGGCATGCCTGTATTACTTCATTATAGCCTCTGCCTCGGATGATTCTATTCTGTAAGCAACAGAAAAACTTATTTTGGTTCTTTACAAAAAAACTTAAGAATTTCTCTCAACATTTTACAATCGAAATAACCTAACCAAACACATAAACAGTTATCGCTCCCCGATGGCTAATTGTTGGGTAGCGCGCTAATCGTCCAACAATGCACCCCTTTTTGCACCCTTTCCCTAGTCCAGCTCCACATCACACATATGCGTGGTTTGAATTTGGATTCGATGCGCACTTGTTCTCTGTTTCGCCTATAGTGCATCTTCTATCTTCTCTTCTGAATCACATTTTGCCAACTCCGTAATGGCTTATACCTTGAACACGAACACAATCAATGGTAGTGAAGAAACGATCCGAAAGGGTGTTTCGGCGTTTCGCCCTATGATTTGGGGGAACTGCATCCTCGGGGAGAATGCGTCAAGCATTTTGATGCGCAGCGCACTCGTGTGTTTAATGCACCGTGAAATATGAATATTAGCACCCGATGTTGACACCACTGATAAGGATAAATGTAATGCGATCATCTGTTCAGTGGTTGTAATGACTTTCAATCAAACAAAAACTCACTACTATCAAACAAGAACAAATTCAAGCGCAAATTATCAAAACTTTCTTTTTTAAGCGGTATCAATATTACTAAAACACGATTAGGACTAAACTTTTTTTCGTGTGTGTAACGGCCGATAGGACCTCCCGTTGTGATGAAGATTGATAATGCCCTCGCACCCGGGGGGTGGCTGTTCACTCATTTTGCTTGAGCAGCAGAGAAAGACTGCAAATATTTTTTTATCATGTGCAATTTGCATTGCGAGCCTGACACGTTACACACATGCGCATCCTGGCGCACAAAAACGCACCTGATCACCCAACGCCAGCCCCCTAGTTACCCGCGCTTTTTTCTGTAATAAGTAATCGATTGATCAATACCTACCAAGTGCCATCTGCTAAAAATATCCATTTAAAAAACGATGATCGCATCCGTGACACACACACGAGTTTTCGATTTCGATTGATGATCATGATAATCGCATATTTCGCGAAGTGATTTCGACTTACTGCTTCAAACCTTCAAAGCACCGCCCGGATTAAAGCGATATCATTTAAATTGAATTAGAATTAAGCAATCGTTATCGTAATGATTTGAATTATTTCTTCGATGAACATGGATTCGATTTGTTTAGAGGACCACCAAGCAACCGTAAATCATTTATCTCGCATACATAATCATTGCAATCAATGACGGTTCGCTTTATTACACCGACGTTGATAAGATGTCAAACAGTATAACAAACTTGCAGCCGTTTATCTCGTAAATCGCACCTGAGAGCAAATATTTGAAGGGTTTTTTTCGTATGCGTTTTGAAAATTCTCAACGCAAGTTTTACATAGTGTATACATTTAAAATCGCCATCGGGCAAACTTATTCGTATTCTATTTGAATCAAAAATGCCATACATTATACACAAGTCGATTTCGCGACAACGAAAAAGTTTAATAACGCCACCGATATTTCATACTTTCTTCACAGTTTGATTTATCGCTGTGTATTTTGCACCCCATCTCACACCCAGCCGGTCGATCCCTTATTTCGTGTCGTCTGCCATGCGCAATGTTGTGTTGTGCGCTGCGAAATAAGTGGAAATTTACACAAAATGTAAACGAAATGCAACGAAATCGATGTTTGATTCATATTTCCGCGGAGCGACGGGTAAGGGCGGCGCATCGAAGGATTTGAGGAGTCGCACGCGTGCGTGTTCATGTTTCATTCAGGGCGCTGCGAAAAAGTGAAAAATGAAATCGCCGATGGCGGCAAAGTTTGCTCTCTCCATCGTGGTGGAGTTTTTCGAAAACACCGGAAAAAGGCGAAGGCGAGGCAAACAGAAACACATTCAACATTGTTTGTTGCCGTCGCGCATAGCTGTGTGCGTGTATAAATTTTGCGAGATGGCGGAAGCGAAGCAAACAGAAACAAAATAGGGCAAAACAACGTCCATTCACCGACGACGACACCTCGACCCGACCAAACAAAGATACAATCGGGCTGCTGCGCTGGTACTCGCTCGGCAATGGTGACATTGACAACGCGAGTATCTCTATCCTATTGTAATAATACAAGTATGTGAATGTGTGTGTGAGAGTTGGGGTCGTGAGGTGTCATTTTATACCCCCTCGGCGTACACTACCCTTCTACCCATGCCCATGATATGACAGCCGTTATTGTGTCGACCCATCCGCGTGTTTTATTTGCGCGCCGCAAACGCAAGATAAATGATTGCGAATGAAAACGGTTGCTTCCAGGTACTACATTTCCAAGTATTTGAAATTATCTTGCTTAAAAATCGTAAAACAAAAAGCTTGATTTCTATTGTCGTTCAAGAGTTTGAGGGTTTGAGGGGAAGGGTTTAAATTCAATTTTAAATTCGATCAACATAATGCAATATGCCACACGCCGTGTGAAGTCGAAATATTGTTATCATTTCAACCCTTGTTGTTTCTGCAGCATTGCGGGGTTGCATCTTGTCCTTTTGTGCACGATGCGAAATCAAGATTCGCTTTTTATAGAGTATACAAGGACACGTTTTGCGCGCGAGTCTCTCCTGGGGTGCTCCCCAATATTTGCTTTATTAATGGCGCAAATAAAAAACGAATGTTTATGCTAATGGAAACGTGTCGACGGGCCGTGAGAGGATTACATAACTTAAAATTATGTTTCGCTTTTTATATCCTGCCTACCCTCCCGCCTTCGTTTTCGTTTTCTTACCCCTTGTCTCATTTTCGGCGCGCACCCAAAAGTGCCTGCGCGACAATGGAAATGGGTATGTATATGGACGCCACGAAAGAAGGAAAAGGAGAAAACCGTGCACACGGCGTGAATTTAAATTTCTATTTCACACCACCCCCAAATATTTCGGTTCAATTTCTAAATGCTTTTTTTTCCGGCATCCTCACTGAAACTCCAAAGACAGTATTTAGACATGTAGTGTTGCAATCAATGTTAACAAATGTGCAAACCGCATGCACATGTGTGTGCGGAGCCGCAAGGGGTTGTTTTCCGCGCGCCGCTAATCCGGCGTGCAGTGCGGCGAGCACGAGCGATGCCTTAGCGTCCTTGTTGGCCGGCTGCGCGGCTGAGTGTGCATTGCACCTCCTGGATATATTGACACGTGGATTTCAGCGCGTCGCGTCAAGTAAATATCACATTCCCCTCTTGATCACTTCCTCCCTTATATAAATCTTAATAAATTATTAATAACAAATGGTTAAATAACTAATTATATTGACGATGTGATTGTTGTGGTGGCGAAAATCATTTTCGCTTTTGATTTTGATGCATTTCATTATTTTCCAGTTAATACCCCTTAGCTTTGGGGGTATTGCGTGTGTCGCCAAACACTATCAGCGTCAAGCACGCCCCTGTGTGTTCGAGGTAATGGTGGTGCATCGACATTTCGAAAACTATTCGGTGACGTTTCGTTCGGTGCGCAATCGTTTGTGAAATTCCAATTAGAACGCTGGATTACGGCACACGCACACATGCGCGCACCGCGCACCGGATTAAGTTACAATTAATTAATTTTTGCCGTTGCATTGCAAAGCGGCGGCGATCGATAGGCCCATCACCTATGCGCGTCGAGTGTGGAAAATTAAAAATCGACTTTACCCGCTGCGGAAATTGATTTTAAATGCCGCTGCTCCACCCCCGCCGCCAAGGGATTAAGCGTTTGTGCGCAATCAGCGGTATTAAAGGGCGGACGCGCAGGTGTGTGTGGTGTGCATATTGCAGATGGATTCCGCCTTTTTGATCTTCCCTTTTCCCATTTCGATTATTATTTTAATTGGCAAACAATCCGCGCAGCGATTTCATACATTGCAATATTGTGAAGCTTGGGCAATTTGCATATCGTTTAAATTAAATCTTTATTACATCAATTTCGATTCAATATTTAATAATTAATGCCCAAATAGAACCATTTCTAATGATTAATTAATTTGTTTGTTTTTATCACCTAGCAATCTATGCGCTTCGATACCAATCTCTTGTCGCTGCGATGCAGTTGCGGTAATGCCATGACGTCGTGCGCGCAACGCATCCTTGAGCTTTCGCAAAGTGAATGAGCTTTTCAGAGGTGCACCCGATCAGGTGTGTTACATGTCCGTGCTGTTTGTGTGTGTCTGTGTGTATATAGGTATCCACTCCGCGCCCAGAGCCCTTGCGGAAGCTCTCCGAGCGCTGAATTCAGATGGGATAATAATCCCGCGCGCATTACGCAAAGTCCTTTGGCGTTAGTCCGTCCTTCCTTCCTTCCCACCGGCACCGGCATCGGTGCCCACGCGAACACTCAAAGATCGAATTGAATTGTTCTTACAAATATCACCCGCCATCTAAAATTCTGCTCTAAATTAAATTGCGTTCTTTATACAAAAATAACCCATCAAACATCAGTTTGGTGATGATTGCAATTTAGTCGGCAATCATATGTAATCTGATATTATTATTGCCGCGGAAATGCGATTAGGACACATCAATATGTTCGCACGGATACACGATCCGTTCTCTCGCCGCACGCGTAATACTGTTTAGATGCGTTTGCTGCGATAAAAGAAAACAGTAGGGGTTGGTTGGCAGGCGCACCAAAAAAAAAAGACAGCAAGTGGAGGTCGTGCTATCGCCGCGAAATTGACGCGCGCCTGAAAGGGGAGCGCACCCCCCTCAACGTTGTTCTTCCTATCAGGCCCGGGGCCCGAATGACGGATTAGATGAATAAAGGGCATGGACAGGCGTGCGCACACGTCTAATTCAATGAGCGCCTGCCAAAGGCGTTGTTAGGTAAATAGTATTGTTCTTTTTATACATTTTTATAGGTATTACTCCAGCTACCATTCCCACCGGCACCGAATCGTAAACGTAGTCATTGTTGCATTTTAAACTGCAGAAGAAGTTCGAAAAACTATCTTCAGGGGGTTTGGGCACGTGGCAGAAGTTAGAGAAGGGCATCCGCCGAATTACATGCGCAAACAGTTCACTTATGCCGCTTCGGGGTGGCATCAGCCACCAGCTACTCAAAGCAATGAAGATCAAATATTCCACCACGTCTCCGGCACTAAACGAATAAGGGTAATTACAAATTCGTCGGCGGCGGCGTCGACACGTGTCTATGCAGCGCCACGTGCCGCACGCCCCCCCGAAAAAAAAACCTCCCGAATGTAATCGTATAGTGTTGTGCATGCGATTTAGATTTGGATTACTTTGCTTGCGATTGGATCAGCGGATGATAATGTAATTTTTCAAGTGTAGATTCGCGGAAAAACAGTCCTCTCTTGCACCTTTCAGCAGTTATTTCATTAGACGGAAGCTAGTTCGCACAATGGGCGCGCATAATTCGCATTGTTATACACGAACAATAGTTGTTGCGCGGTGCCCAAAGTTATATAACGGAATCTCTAATCCGACGGTGGCGTTAGCGTCCATAGAGCGTCGGACAATAGCCGCGAAGATCCCACCCGCCGCCGCTTTCTGCGAATGCTGAAAAGAGCTGCGTCGTCCTTTGCGCGCCCACCGCCGCTCTCCCCACAGGACGACGACGCATTTACATCACAATACCTTCGACTCCCGCCAGCCACCACCAGCCACCCTGCAGCATCCAGCGTGTGTCCATTGTTGCGCGTGATAACCTCATACAATTCATATTCGAATGATATATTGTCGGTGGCGGGCGGGCGCCGCACCACACAAGGGCCTGAAACTGAAAAACGTGTTTGTTTATGAAGCGTGTGGTGTTGCGGTATTATGCCCGTAGGCGAAACAATTGTTGCAATTCGATTGCGCTCGCAACCGGGGTGCGAAATGGAAATGCGCGTTTTTGTTGGCAACAATAGCGTTGGATTGAAAATGAAAATTCCTGTAAATGAGGAAACTCAATGCATTACAAAATAAAAACTAGATAATTTTAATCCGTTAGTTTTGATTTCGATGCGGGAACACAAAATTTATTTGTGCAAAAAAATTAATCAAGTGTAATTTTGATAATTTGATCATTTCATAAAAATAGACATTACACATATGTCGCGCATGTCTGAAGTTGGGAGATGGACGATGCCACACGAATATTAAAAAACATTATTTATCGAAATCGCGCGCGGAGCGCTGATATTGATATCGCATCACCCATTTTGATTGATTTACGACCGCCAGGTATGGGATGCGACTGATAACGTCGCATGCACGAAATTATTTATTATGCCATTCAAACATGTTGGTTGCGCAAAAAAAAGCGCACTAAAACCAAATTCTCCTTGCATGATTTATAGTAAAACCGATTTTATCAAAACAATTCAGTTGCGGGCCCAGAAAAAAATCTCCAAATTTAATTTGAAACTTGATATGGATACAAAGATAGCCAATACTCAAGTCGGCGGCTACCGCTAATGGCCGTCCGTCGGCTTTGCTTGCGCAGCGCGAGCGTGCGAGCTTTACGCGCAAAACTGTTTTAAGTGATATTGCGTCGCGCTCGTTCTTTGTGCGGATGTGGAGGCGACGCTGGTGGGTAGGTAATACTCGCGCACATAAAGTCTAAGTCCCGGGAAGCGAACGAACGTATAACCAAATTAGTTTTAGAACACACGACCATCGATGCACCCTCCCCACAGCCAGCCTGCAGGATGTTCCACCACGGCCGATGTCCGAGGCGCACACACAAGGACCTTTTCTCTGCAGGTGGGCAGAAGCTCCTAAACAAATCCGCCGTAATCCGCGCCCGGCAATTTACCTCAGCCGCGGCTTTGCCGGCCCCGAAAGCTTAGGCACTGAGTTTTATTATCTTCCGCACATGCGCGCGCCTCGGGTTGGTCAGCGTCACAACCCCCGCGCTGACCATATCTTACCAACCACTAAAGTTGTCTACTAACTTTATTATATGTTTGTGTATCGTTTTGGGACCGTGTTCATTCGTTTGTTGGAAGCTGTGACTGGAAGTGATGGTCGTGCTCACGTACAAAGTAAGGTAAGGTGTTGCTTGTATAAAATAAATGAAGACGGTTCAATTCTTACAAAACAGCAAACAAAGTACACAAAGTATGTTTAATTTAAAATAATGTGTAACTACTTGAAAACGAGTAAATTCAGTAGGATTACTCGATGCGTCCTTAAATCATTCTTTAATGTGACATATTGTTACATAAAACGCCTTCTTTTCCATATTTCTATGGACATGCCGAGTCACAAACCATAATCGTTAGAATGCGCTAGTAACAATAACTTGTTGGCATTGGTAGGCAGAATAACGCGCACATTAGGGGTTGATTCGTCCGGACGCAAACATTTTTTGCCTCCCCATCCATACATACATGCGCATAGATAACAGATGGTGATCATTTATCTGTTTCCATTGTGTCAAATAATGTGGCGGTAAATTGTGTTTGTTGTACGACTATTTATTATATTATCTGTTGGTTTTTCAGCTAGGGTGTCATCTTCAGTCCGGCGCATGAGAAGAGGGGCGAATTGATTTATCGCTCGTTACACACCTAAACCATTGTGTAATTGCCGATCCATTTGCGTGCAACGTTTTACGTTTCACGTTCATCAAACAGCAACAATATTGAAACAGTTTACAAAAATTCTATCTAATATTTGCACTTGCGAAAAAATAGCATTGTTTTGATATCCACGTGCCGGCCGAATTTAATACCAAATTAAGCAACCACACGCCACAAACACCTTTGTTTTACTTGTACTCGTAGATAAGGAAACACAAATTTTAATTAATTTTTATGTATTTAATTTACATTCAGGGTGACAACCTGGTTGGATGATAAATCCGATAAAGACGCAGGTCACTTAAACAAACAGCCTATTTTTATCCGAATTAACTCAATGACATTCATTTAGGACAATCAACAAATATAATCCAAATAATTATATAACATGGATATGGAATTATGTAAGATGACTTTTGCAGAAGGCATAAACTTTAATAGAAGAAGGCTGCGCTTTAATGGCATAAATAATTTATTTCAAAACACATTATGCAATCAAAATTAATGCAAAGCCCGCGCGCATAATCTTCAGATTTGTCTCCGCGGGTGTGTGTGTGTATTTGGCAGTCGGGGGCGGCGATTATACACGTCGCGGGCGAGAGCAAAGGAATGTACGAGCAGAAACATGAAATATATTACGTTGCGCTGCCGCGCCGCCACTTCATCTTTTGTTGCGATTGTGCAAACGGCCGTAGTTTTACGCATTTATGCATGTAGACAGTGCGAGTGCGAGGCTTCCTAATAACTCATAATTAACTTATGCAAAATAAACCGCGCGCTATACACAGCTTCGCGTTGCGTCTGCTGCCGCCGCGCCGGCCGCCGCCACGCAGTTAATTGTGTCGCCAAATCGTGGGCGATTTATATTTATTACAAATTGTCATAAATTTTCGTTCCTGTTAATTGCGCGTTTCCTCCGCATCATACGTAAACTTTTCGAAAATATTATTTAGAATTCAAATACGTTCAATTGTAAACGGCGCAAACAAAACAAATTTCTAAATTTTCCACCCCTCCAGCGCTTTCGAACCAACACGAGAGCGAGTGTGCAGAAGAGACGTGCGTACAAGACTCGATGATTAATTACGTACGGCATGAATATGCATGATGCGATTGTGGAGGCAGCGTTTGGTGTGCGCCCTGTGCGAACGAACATTAGCGCGACGCAAAAGTACGAGCGCGGGCGCGCGCTCCTTTTCATCCCAGCGAAATTTCGTCCTGCCGCGTCAACGTGTCCTGCGAGGCGAGGCAAGCGCGTCTTCCATTCCCCGGGCCTGCTCAACGTATTCATGTATTCATTGTAATGAGAGCACGACTGCGTTTGAGTTTTGCGCTCATGTATTTTGTATTTTGAATACAAAATAGTTTCGTTTAGCGGCGCGGGCGCGCGAAACAAAACGACGCGCGTCGGCTCGCATCCGCCGCACAAAAGCTCTTCGCCATTTAGCTTTATTAGGTTTGTTTTCGGCGAATGGAACAATGAACAATGTGTGTGGGGATCAATGCGTGCCTAGATTTACTTATTTCGCGCGTTTCTCATCTTAATTGCTAATAAATAAATGAAAACGCTTAATGGTTGGCAGTCAGGATGAGGTGTTTAGAGGATGGGTGGTTAAATATTCAAATTGCTTTTGCATTACATTGTATTTCATCACATTCACTTTTAAGGTGGTTCGGTGAACGAATATATTGATTGGAATATTAATTACAATTATATTAATATCGTATATAAAAAGTAAATAATTTGCAATTCGGTACAAATGGACAAAAAACGAGTTCAAAACGAAACCAGATGTAGATTGTCATATTTCATGGAGCGGCCGGCGGCCGGCATGTGGGCCGTTTCGGTGTGAATAAATAAATTTGCGGAATCCAGAGCCCGAGAGAAAGAGAGTCTGGTCGCGGGATACCGATGACATAATCCGCGAGATTAGCGGCGCGAGCGTCCCATGCACCGCAACACCAAGCACGCGACTCTCACCGATGCCGCAGCAAATGAAATAGAATTTTTTCGCAAAAGCGACAACGATAATGTAAGCATCCCTTGCGCCATCGTTCACGTCAAGCAGTATTTGTAAAGTCGTCAGTGTTCTTTATCTATATCCTATAATCTTTGACTCAATAACCGTTACGTAAATTGTTTAAGAATTATAATTAGCCTTAATTTGAACTAAAAGACCACAAAAATATAAACAATATTATTAAATTGTATCAAATTGCATCATTAAATAAAACCAGAATTGATAATTTCGTTGATAAAATTATTTATATTTCAAGAAACCAATATTTATGTTATCTTGGGGAAAACCAATACTTTAGGTGATTAAAATTGTATATAATGTGGATAGAAACAAATTCGTTTTGTTCCTTATTATCTGCATGTTAAAATAGAAATTATAATCATAATTTTATATAATATAAAGAAATTAAATGTTTCAAATTTACATTTTTAACATTTTAATAGGTTTATAAATAAAATTAATAATGTAACACAATACAATTTATCACATTTCTACCTAATACCACCTATGGTTGGCATTAAAATCACTTTGAACAATAAACTGCTACATAATAAATGAACAATTGACAATTAAAATATATCTTGATAAAAATAACTTTCTTTTCGTACATAATGCGCCCTCTATTTTGGTGTTTATGTACTACTTTGAACTTTTTCCAGTAAAAAACTGTTTTTTAATTATAATATTTCAATATATTTATACGTTGTTTATTGTTTAATATGGAACATAATTCTAACTAATAAATAAATTAGCAACACTTTTTGTCCCTAATATTCTTAATTGGTGGTTAAAGATGAAAAGTTAGTCAAAACCAAAATAAATTAAACAACATTTAAGGAAAATAGAATCTATTTATGTTTAATATGTACTTATGAGTATATGCTCTTTCTCAGAAATTTGCAGTTGCAATCCATGCAAAATATTGCATCAGCAAACGAATCCGTAGTGCCATCTGACATAAATACTGCTCACTAAGGCAACGTGGCGCACTTGCTTGCTGCCAGCTGCCAATGCGGCATTCACTATTCACCGGCTGGCCAGCACGTTCCTAGAAATTATTCCCAGATTGCATCAGCTTCATACTCTTCAATTATTATCAATCAATTGTTATAAATCACAGTGCGCCACAGTAACATCATGTCGGGTGATTCGGAAGGTATTTATCGATGTGATTTATGTGAATCGCGCTAATTATCACCATTCGCAGCAATTTACACATCGGAGAAGAACGGCTGCGATGACACAGGCCACGGCACCGAGGAGAAGCCGTTCAAGACAATTCTGCAGGCGATGCGCAAGGCTGGTAAGGAGCCCTTCCCGCTGATCTACGTCGATGGCAAGGAGGAGGGCGTGAAGTACGACGCCGCCGCCAAGTCACAGCTGAAGAAGATCACCAAGATCTGGTCGCGCGAGAACTACAAATCCGATAGCAAGCAGAAGAAGGAGGATGAGGACGCTGAAAAACGCAAGCAGAACCTCGAGGATGCTAAGAAGGTGGAGATTGTGGAGGATGCCAGTTTGCCAGCAGCTAAACGCATCAAAATTTATGAAGGTACTTTAATATTTTCCAAACAATAACTAAAATCCTAACCAATTTTCTTTATGTTAAGGTGAGAAGTTCAGGGATCAAAGAGTGAAGATCTTTGGTTGGGCACATAGAATTCGTAGGCAAGGGAAGAGTCTTATGTTCATCACACTCAGAGATGGAACTGCCTTCCTGCAATGTGTTCTCAATGATAAGCTCTGCCAGACCTACAATGCTTTAATACTTGCAACTGAATCGTCTGTTGCATTGTATGGTACCTTAAAGGCTGTTCCTGATGGCAAAAGTGTAAGTTCTTATAATCAGGCATAGAAAAGTATTAATATTGCATCTTCAGGCACCTGGTGGTCATGAACTTCAAGTGGATTTCTGGGAGCTGGTTGGTTTGGCGCCACCGGGTGGTGCTGATGCCATTCTTAACGAGGAAGCTCTTCCGGACGTGCAGGCGGAGAACCGTCACATTATGATCCGCGGCGAGAACACGTCCAAGGTGTTGCGTATGCGCTCTGTTTTGATGCAGGCGTTCCGCGACCACTACCTCTCGCGTGGTTACTGCGAGGTGACACCGCCATCGATTGTGCAGACGCAATGCGAAGGCGGTTCGACGCTCTTCAAGATGGACTACTTCGGCGAGGAAGCGTACCTCACGCAATCTTCGCAGCTGTACCTGGAGACTTGTCTGGCGTCGATGGGCGATGTCTTCTGCATTGCGGAGAGCTTCCGCGCCGAGCAGAGTCGCACACGCCGTCATCTCGCTGAATACACGCACGTTGAGGCTGAATGTCCGTTCATCAACTTCGAGGATCTACTGGATCGCCTCGAGGATCTCATCTGCGATGTGGTCGATCGTGTGTTGAAGGGGCCGATGGGTGCGGTTGTCTACGAGCTCAACCCGGACTTCAAAGTTCCCGAGCGTCCGTTCATGCGCATGAACTACACGGATGCTATTGAATATCTGCGTGAGCATAACATCACCAAGGAGGATGGTTCGTTCTATGAGTTCGGCGATGACATTCCGGAGATGCCGGAGCGCAAGATGACGGATCTGATCAACAAACCGATTATGCTGTGTCGTTTTCCGGCGGAGATCAAGTCGTTCTACATGCCACGCTGTCCGGAGGATCGCCGGCTCACGGAGAGCGTCGACGTGCTGCTTCCGAATGTGGGGGAGATCGTTGGTGGGTCGATGAGGATTTGGGACTTGGAGGAGTTGCTGGCGGGTTATAAACGTGAAGGTATCGATCCGACGCCGTACTTTTGGTACACAGATCAGAGGAAGTACGGATCGTGCCCGCATGGTGGGTATGGACTTGGTTTGGAACGCTTTATCTGTTGGTTGTTAAACAGATATCATATTCGCGAGGTTTGCTTGTATCCAAGATACTTACATCATTGCAAACCTTAAATATTCCCCAATTTGATAAATTTCACACCTATACCTATTACTGAATGCAATTGCATTTATTTCGGAGTTGTAATCGCTCAGAAGACTTCATATAGCCAGGTTGTATTTAATTATTTCGCCGTTTCGATTCAATCAGGGTTAATATAATGATACCTTGGTTTATTTTATCTTATCTGTTAAAAACATTTGCATTAAAGGATGAAACATATTTTATTGGTTTCACTATTTTGAAACTTCCCAATCTAATACAAATAAGGGTTGTTTTTAAAAGAAGCAAAACAACAAATGACACGATACTTAACGGTAACATCGTAACATCAAAATCGTGTTAGTTGCGGTAGCGTCGCATCCAATCTAATTACAAACCCAGTCGGTGTTTTTTTTCTCAACATCCATTAACGCTTCGGACTAAACGGGCGGCTTCGTAACAAGGGCTTAAGTAGAAAGAAATGAGAATGCGGCAGTAAATACGAGGTGTGATGCGATGTGCGATCTTGTTTGGAGAACGAGGTGCAAGGTATCATTTGATTCTTATTTAAAAAAAAAACTAAAAACCATCCAACTTTTTTCAAGCGGAGTCGAGATAGGCTGCGCAAATCAGAACTTCGGGAACGTGTGCTATGCATTGCTGATGGCATTTGAATTGACGGGTACGAGGCGTAGTTTTTACGCTTTCCCGTCGCAAGTTTTTATGTTCGCCGAGAAAAAGGGGTGGAAGGATGACTGGAATTTTTAAAGTGGACTTAGAAACCGCAGCGACAAGCAAACGGTTTCGTAGTTTACCGTTTGATGACTACACATCCATTTCCTACAACTCAATTCATCCTTCTCGTTATGTAACTCTTGTTATTCAACAGTTTTCTTGCGGTATCTTCCCTGATTTACAGTTATATTGATTTCATGTTCAAGCACAGTAGCTATTCACATAAAATCAATAATGATAATAATAATATACATTTTTAAACATATACAAAAGTTTAAACATGGTCAATTTGTGAACAAGATAAATTATAAAGTGACAAAAGTTTTTAAGCGATAAACTTTGTCATTTCGTGAATGTCGCAAAAGTTTTCGGGCGCTTCCTTGCGTGACGATCAAAATCGTAGCCAGCGGCTGAAATCCATACAAAAGGAATTGACTGACCACCGCGCGTACCGTTTTAAATTCTGGCACGACATTAAGACTAATTGTAATACGTGATATGACATGCGTAATAAAGGCGGGCATCGAGAACAAAAGAAGCAAAACGACAAAAGACTTGAATGTGTCGTGGTCGTGTGTCGTGTGCCTACGAGGTAATAATTACTATGGTGCGTTTAATTTCTAGCTGTCGCTGACCATTACGTGTAATGATGATCACTGTAGGGAACGCTGCGTTACTTTAGGAAGAAGTTCATTGGTAAAAAGGGCCGCGGGAAATTACATAGTGGTCACGAATTCCAAAAGATATAACGGTTTCTTTTATCTTTTATCTGTGATCTGAGTGGCTGCGAAGCAAAGTTTGATTTGATGAATAGACACCCTGACGGTGTAAAAATGCTACTGTAAAGCACAAATCAAATCGCGCACGTGCACATCAAAGATTAATTGAATCAAACTTTAAGCTTACTTCTGCGCAGTCATGCATTTATTTTTATTCGGCTCTATTGGCAAAATTGACAATAAAGTTTTGCAGTAATAATTGTCACGCATTCGCTACTTAAAATAATATAGCATTGTGTATAAGAAAAGAATTTGACTACCACGCGTAAGACGCCTTCAAAGGTTTGGGCGCCGGCACGTGCATCACGCAACGCAACGCGCCCGCACGAAAACAATCGTTCTTTTTTCTCTTCCAACCTTCGCGGCATCGCGTAGCGGCGCCCGCCGGGTGGGTGGAAGGGAGTGTGGAGTGCAGCGCCAAATTGCAGCCGGGCGAGGGTGCATCAAAAGGCACCGCGCCGCCCATATAAAGAACAACAGGTAGACGTGAGCCCTCATCATATCCGCGCCGACCTTTGCGCTGCACGCACGCATCCGCACTCTTCATCTCTTCATCTTCATCGCAAGTTCGCAAGTTTAAAAGTTTTCCAAGTCTTCGGAATCGGTGGTGTCCGCCTTCGAGATGGAGTCAACCGATAGCTACGGTTATTTCTACATGATGGAGACGCCATCCACGACGAGCTACCAACTGCCGCATCATCTTCAGCACGACGGCAGCTTATCACCGCCGCCCAACTCATGGGAGTCGTGCTCGACGACGAGCAGCGCCGGCTACGAGAGTTTCGCTGATGATTGCGACGGGCGTAAAGTGTTGCCATCGTCGACATCGTCTTCATCGCCCAACCCACGCGTCACTCCCGTCGTGCTGCGGAAGCGACGATTGGCGGCCAACGCACGCGAACGCCGGCGCATGCAGAATCTCAATCAGGCGTTTGACCGCCTCCGCACCTATCTGCCGCAATTGGGCCAGGATCGACAGCTCTCCAAGTACGAAACGCTTCAAATGGCGCAGACTTACATTTCGGCGTTGTATGATCTGCTTGAACAACCGAATGCGTAAGTTTGCGTAAGTTTGCGATCGAATGGATTATTGATTGATCGATCTTCATTGCCATACCTGTCGTTAGATTCAATTTATCATATTTATGTGCCAAAGTGTTGAACGATATGTAAGACTGCGGTTAAGTGTACTATTAGGTAATGAGCTGATTATAGTGTCATTCGATAGAGTAAGTTAACCATCATGTATTTAATTTTTATTGCTCTTAAGTTACATAGATGCAAAAGAACGTAAGAGGTAATGTACATATCAAGTAGTTATGTAGATAATGATTATAAGTTGAAAACTAAGTCAAAAAGTTGTGCGTAATGAAGGAGAAAACGAATTGCGGAAGTATTACACTTATTAGTAATGTAGTTACATTTCTTGTTGATTATTTGTAAGGAATGTACATTGGAACTTCTCTACTTGCCAGTATTACTAGCATAATTCATCTGAATAATATTTATATATGCTGTGAAATATAATAAAATACGTACTTATATAAATTGTATCATTTTGTGATTTATTATATTCATATAGGTCTACAAAAATTGTGTTCAGCATTTGAAAAAGATTATATAAACAATGTGTTGCTAATTAATTGATCACGTCTGGGCCAAAGCCACTAAACTTTGACATTCACCAATCACTAACGAAGAAATAATCTAGTTTATTTGCATCGCGTAACGAGATCAACGTTACTAATCCCGGTTAATTATCGCATATCGTTCTGTTATGTAGCCGATAATTTCAAAATTTCTTTTCGGAATGTCATCCACTTTCTCAATAAGTCTAGGAGGGAATCTTCGCAACACTTTCGGTGTAGGCCCGCAGAGTTGATAAAGTAGTTTAAATTAAAAATTAGCATAATTCTTACCACACATTCTTTAAACTGTTACAGTTCTCCATTCATTTCTATATTTACGATTTCAACTAGGTAGTTATGTTAATGTGTTCATTCAACAAATATGTTGTAAAAATTATGTGGTAAGATTAATAAATTTTGTCTGTCGAAAAACGAAATAAATACTCGTCACCCAGTGCGTTCTGCGCGTTTGATATGAAATTAATAATTCACCTGTGATTTGCAATCGGAATGGTAACCCACATTTCCATATCTGGATTTATTTGCATTTGTGAAAACATTTTTTCTTTTCTTTCTCTTGTCTACAGTCTACACTTGTATTACTAGTATGAATACATTAACTTTGTTGTGCATTTTTGTGCAATAACAAATTGATGTGATTGTGGTGAACTGCAACAACTATAAACAAATAATGAAGAGTTCTTCGTATTGCTGCAATTCCTGATCTAGCTTCCTGCTAGCATCAATTACTTCATATTCGAGTATTAAAATAGAAACACATTACACGGTTAAACATACACACAATAATAATTGCGTACTATATTGCGCATTATACAAGAATGCGCATGTTTATTGCACATAGCACATATTTGTTTGTTTGCCTTTTTCTTTGTGTTTTACTTGTTCTTGGATAATGAAAGCGAACCTTAATTTGGCGTGGTGCGCATTGAATTGTTTCAATTTTGTCTTGAAAGTCAATGTCATGCCATTACTGCAAAGTTTAAATGACTAATAGCTTATCGAATTGAAAGATTTATTGAAATCAAACGCTCTTTACATAATATATAGCGTGCTTGACGCTTGAAAATCTCACGTAGAAAATAAATAAAACGTGTTGGTATAAAAAACCTTTGTTCAATGCTCATGTAATCCGTAAATGTAATACAAAACCTCAGCAGCGGGCGGTGTAGGATGTAGGTGAATGTCAATTATGAGTTTTATTACGAATCGATTCAAATCGCAAGCGGACTCTTACTTTCATTGTTGACGTTTATGTAGTACAAATGTGAAACGTTTAACTTTGAGCATTTGCAATTAATTCTGCGGTTCAAATTTATATTCGTGTATAGATTAAAATATTTCAGATATTAAATCCACTAATTGTAAGTATTAATATGATCAAGGATAATTAGAACATAATTTTCTTACCGTATGTAAATCAAAAACAATTTGAATATTAGAATGTCGATGGTAATTGTGCCGTTAGGTGACTTGTCATAATTATGCTCCAATTTCAAATAGTAATTAAATGTTTAACGCGCAGAGTTCCTACAGAAATGATGGCCCAACATGTTTATTTCAAAGTAATGCAATTAAGTAATGCAAGACAAATTGAAATCAATCATCGATGATTTCTGCTCTAGATTGATTCCGAAAATCTACGCATTTTAATTGATTTAACTTGCGATTGACAACGTGCCATATAAAACCAATCAAATATTGATGCAATAAATCCCAAGCTGATGTAACCACTGGAACTTCCAACTTTGCAAAACCGTGATTTACGTATTTGCACATCAACAAATTAATAACACCATTTGGTTGTGATTAATTTACATTTTTTTCGTATCGTTCATGTGGGCGCACGCAATATTTTGTTATATGTGAAAATAAATAATACCACGAATATATTCTTGATGTGGCCGAACCAATAATTTGAATATTTGTAATGTTTAGCTTCATGAACGTCCTTATTATTCAATGTAGTCGGTAAGTACCTATGTAGTTGCGTTCGAGTATTACGTTATGTCTCTTATGTCAATAGAATTTCCGTCCAATGCCACGCAATGCCATGCAACTAACGCAGAAAACCAACAAGTAACAAGCAGTAGCAAACAAAATATTTGAAAGCAAATTACTGTATTAAAGACAAGTAAGTACCTGGTTGGTATACTCGGCGCGGCCTATCGCATTGCATATGTAGCAATGCAAATTTAATACGTAAGGCGGTTCGTTCGGTGCATTTCGCATGATTTCTGAAAAGTCGTGCATGCAACAACCAACTGAATTCGATCGAAGGTTATTCATTCCAACGCATTCGCTTATAAATTGTCGTTAATATGAAATGCATTGCTCCAATTAATAAACAATAGCACATCGATCAACCAAATGTATGTACTAATTGTTACACCTGCGGTTGGCGCACCGGCAAATTAAGGCCAGCGCGGCCTGCGAATTTACACAATCTCACCGCGCGCGCGCATTCCGCGATGTCAGACTCGGACTGTCTTGTCTCTTCATTCTTTTTGCGCTTTTGCACTCGTAATATCTTAATGATCGTCGTCTAACGTCCAACTGACCGAGGCAAGTGAAGAAAACGCACACGCCGACGACGACGACAAGTTTAGATCGGCGATTTCGTGCACGAAATGAAAGTGTATCACTCGACCAACGCGACCAACTCGACCGACCGACCGTTGCACAATTTCGCGCCGCTTTGGTCATACGCGGACACGCATACACGTGTGCGGCTATTGCCTTTGTTGCTAATGCGTATGGATGTATAAAGTAAAACGCATGCATCGAATATCGTACTACGCGTGGACCGGAATCGCGCCGGAGTCTTTGAAGGCCTCAACACGGGCGTGAAGAGAACTGCGAACGGTGGCGATGGTCGTTAGGCGCGCGACTACGAAATATCCCATAACGCAAATGTTGTTGCTATATCCACCGCACCGGGCGTAATATTTGTGGAAATTCTATATAAGAGTGCGCGCGGCGCGCTATGAGCTAATCACTCCTTCGCGTACGATTCGCGTCGCAGCACAACAAATCTTCAGCCATGTGGATTAAATTTTTGGTACTTAAACCATTTCTTATCTGTGAATAATTTAACATAGAAAAAGTTCTAGTGTTTTAGTGCTAAAGTGACTTAAATTGTTTGTTCTTCTTACAGTCCGTCTGCCTGTTGGCGACTTTGGTGAGGTGCGAGTACCTATACGATGCGAATCCCTACGCTCATTTTGGAGGATATGCCACCGCCTACGACAACTATGTAAGACCCTTTTGGGTGTCATTCCTGCAAAATCCTTATCAATATTTTGCTAGAAACCCACGAATTACAAATTCGAATACGGCGTCTCCGATCCGCACACCGGCGACCACAAATCGCAGTGGGAGGTGAAGGAGAACGGCGTCGTGCGCGGCGCCTACAGCCTCCTGGAGCCGGACGGCACCACGCGCGTGGTGGAGTACTACGCCGACGACACCGGCTTCCATGCGGACGTGAAGAAGATCGGCACCGCCGTGCATGCGGCGCCTGCTCACTACGGCCACCTGCATTCGCTCGCCGACGCGCATGTGGCGCACAATCTCGCCTACAACGGCTACGGCCATGGTGGTGTAACCCACAGCTACGGCCATCCGATCGCCGCCGTCGCCAAGGTAGCGTTGCCCGCTCCCGCCCCCATTCACGCCGCGCCCATTGCGCAAGTGGCGCATATTGCCCCCGTGCCGCAGTTGATCGCGCCGCAAATCCACCACGTCGGCACGCCCACGCACTACGACTACCCTCAGTACCCTCAACCCCAGCATCATCACCAGGGTGACTTTATCGTTGCACACCACGAACCCGCGCCGCACTACTTTGAACCAGCCCCCGCCGTGAAGGTGGTGGATCACCACCATGACCATCATGCTTACGCTGCGCCCGAAGTGTACGCGCCTGTTATCAAAGCAGCGCCGCAGTACTTCACCGCTCATCAGCCGGAATACTATGAGAAATCCTACGCTGCGCCGGTGCCGGTTGTGGCAAAGGGCTACGCACCGGAAGTGGTGCTTGCCGCCAAACCGACGGTCGCTGCAGTCAATCCGTTTGCGCGGTTCTTTGCACCGCTGACGAAATTCTTCGCGCCGCCGCCCACGAAAACCATTCCCATCGCGGCGCCTGTGGTGCATGCGAAGGCGATCTACGCCGACGCGCCAAAGATCGTCGACCATAATGTGTCGCCGTACCATGGATACAAGCAGGAAGTGGTTGTTGCTTCCCCGCACGGCTATGGACCGAGTCCAGCGTACACGTACAGCCACGACTATTAAATTGATCGAAGCTAAATCGGAGCCAGCCCACCCCTTTCACGAACGCGCATCTTGAAGATGAACACACCTCGAAATTTACTTGTCACCCAGGCAACGTTTCTTTTTTCCCCGAGAAAAGAAGGCGTTGTAGACGTCCATCGAATATCTTCATTAAGATATCAACCAGTCTCGAAAAAGGATTATTTTCAAATCACTAATTACTCTATGGTTAAAGCTCAATCTTCATCGTGTGCGTTAGAACTTGGAAAATATAGCTATATTTATTTTTCTTTCGCCCCGCCAAATCACAACGACGAAATGAACGAACGGATGATTAAGTGGTTGAATTTATATTTTTATATATTAAGTTTATCTATGTAACAGAATGAATGCAGAGACCAAGAGAAATATATTATTGAATTAATAACACACTTGATTTTCTTGGTTTCCCTCTACTGATAACCCTTTTCCGTGGGCATTAACTGACCTAGAGCAAACAGCGATGAGTCGAATTCATTATGGATGCGGCGTTTATGTAATAACATTATCATAAATGGACTATATTCTTCGTTATGCGAAGCATTTCACCCTCATCCACAGCATCAACGCAAAGTGCTTTTTAAATACAGGCGATAAACGTTAAAATCAAGAACGAGAGCTCGTAAATGGCAATCTTTATGCGTCATCGACTGTTTGCTATATGCAGCAAGCAGTTTACTCTTTTTTCTCACGGTGCATTTTATCTAGCAAATGACTACAGTACGAGTACATAAGTAGTTTTGAGTTTGTATGTAGATTTGCAATTTGTCACATCAATCACTTTACCAACAGTAGTTTTGAGTTGTTTTTCAAACGCGGCCCACCCACTGTGTGCTCTGCATGATGCCGACACAACGCACACCCTCGCTTAATTGGGCACCGTTAATGAGCGCGCAGTCGTAATTCACCTACCGCATAATGTCCAAGATATTCGAATAAAATTTAACATAAATTTTCAATCCGTTCAATCCCTGCACGGAATTTCAATGGCCCAAGGGGTTAACGATGACGATCTTGCACTACATATCTTCAGTAGGTTCTTAATTAAACTTGGAAGAAACAAAAGGACGTCATTGATGTCTTCATCGTTATATTTGGAAGGAGAGCGAAATCAAAAAATGATTAATTACACATTGCGGAAAATGGAAAATGTATTAAGACATCCATCCCAATGTTTTCGTAATTAATTAAAACTAAGAACAAAACGATTAATCTTTATTAATTTTCGGGGTTCTTTTTCCTGCCCCTGATATTTGCCATGCGCCGTTTTCATATTTCGGCCTGGCGCAGGTCGTAAATTTTGCTGGTAGCCTTTGCTCTTTTTTTCTTCTCCATTTCTTTACACGTGGCGATCTTGATCGTGACCGTGGACGCAATGAAGCGAAATTAGATACTATCTAAGACGGTGTGTGGGCTTTATGCTCGGCTTGCTGCTTTCTTTTTCATATTTTACGCACCTACTCCAAGAGAAGAAGAGTGCCGGCGCGGGTAGGTTGCCTGAATGGACCCTCTAGGCGCGCGAAAAATCGTTAATGCGCCATTAGCTATTATTATTTCTACCCTTCCACACCATATCTAACATCTAATGATTGCGCTCGACATCGTATGCCATTAGGCGAAGTTCGAAAGATGACATTTGCGGTGAATGAAGGATTGTAATGAACCGCCCTAATGGCGTGAAGATAATGGGGTGTCGAAATAAATTTGGCGGCGGTCCGAGAATTTCAAATTAATCGCGACCGCAGACGTGAATTTACTTCGAAATGATTGAGTGATTACATGAGAATTACAACTTTTGCGTAGGTGGTCAACTAGAAAAAAAGCGAGCTAAAAATAAATACACAAATGCGGAATTGAATAGAAGCATGGTGTGTTTGTTAATTAACATATATTATGCAGCTGACGAACGCCAACTGGAGCAACGAAAACGGTAAAGCAGAAGACAAAAGGAAAGTTTTCAACCTCTGCAATTGTGTAATGTTTGCTTTGAATTTGCCTAGACATATCTACATATGTGTTGCAATTTAAAATATTGCAAGGTGCATTCTGTTAATATAATTATATTCATGCCAATCAAAATAAAGTTTAGTTGGCATGTTTGATTTCCAATGAGTTTAAGTTTAATCTGGAGTAATTACATAATTAGATTGCCGTTTCTTCACGTTTAGTCACAAATATTTCATGCAAGTTTTTGGAAGGTTTACATTGCGAATAGCCACCAGAAGAACTTGTAAAAACGTGTCCAACAACCACTACATACGTTTTCAATACAACCTATAATTAACGAAATTCCTTCAGTCGCGTGGCACCAAGAAGATACGTTAAAACGCCCAAAGATGCCAAATATTCAATTCGAGGTTTATAGCGAATTTAAAAATTCCACCAATAATTGATATAATTCATTAAAACTTGATTCACATTACAGCAACAAAATTATTGTAAATTTATGATATGTAAGCAGAATTGGTGCTAAATGTTAACAAGTGATCCACCGCGTATCGAAAACAAGTTTTTAATCACCACCGTGTTTTAAGACCAAGTAAAATCGAAGTGATTAATATAAAACGTGGAATTTAGAGAATGTTTAGGTTCATTGTAAAAATTATAGCACAATGCCTGCAGCCCCTTCAATTCCTGCAAAATATAAATGCACCACCTACAATCAAAATTTAAAAAAACAACCATTTGAGGCTTCAACAAACAAACCATTGCGTTTTCATTAAATTGAAGTGGTTTCGCACCACCCGTGGGCGTCGAAGATTACCGTAACCCCACAGAAGCAAAAGCTAAAACAAAAGGAACGCAAATCGCATCGATTTTGGTGGCACGTTTCGACGATTTAAATTCCGCCAATTCTACAAATAGATGTAAAAACTATACCAGCGGCGGCGTGCGCCAGTTTGTGCGTTGCGTGTGCTCCTCGCGTTCGGTTCGGTGGTGGCGTGCGAGCCCTCAGGGGCGGCAAGCGTGCGAACCCGAAAATTGCCACGCGCTTCCCGAAAACGCATCCATCCCACCGGCACGGCGCGGCGCGCAGCACATTCGTTTGGAATTCAACTCGAATTAGCTACCGTCACTTACACATTAAAAAATATTACAACGTTGTCGAGAGATGCAAACGCGCACACTGCCGACCAATGATTACCTTGTGTGCAGATGAAGAAAAAGAAGAAGAAACGACCCGCGCGCGCCGCGAATTACCAACAGAAAAAAAAAACAAGCAGACACAAAGTATGTAAGTGCAAAGTAAATGGATAATGTGCCATTGTTTTACGCGTCTTTAAGTTGTCAGAATACGGCGTGGAAGAGCAGAGCGAGCGCGCGCGACGGAATTCACGGTCATTTATAAAAATTAGCTTTTAATTTCAGTGCGCACCGACCGTAATTGCTTGTGCACCCCATGGGCGATGCGTGCGTGCGACCCTGGTCTGCGCGACCGCTGCGGAGGAGAGCCCCCGAGGAGATTGTAGTAAAATCCGCGGCAAAATTCATTAGTGTCATTTCTGAGCGATTGTGTCCTTATATTTATTTAATTGAATACCGTCTCGCCCCCATTCTTACCGTTATAATGACCGTAATGAAGCGTTGTTTAAATCAATCAAAAACGAATGAAAGAGGAAAAATTGTAGTGTTGCGCGTGGATGAGACACACAAAAAATAAGAGTCGTAATCGGAATAGATGCTGGATACTTTCTGAATGAATGCATTCCGAACGGCAACGTTTGTAACGGCTTCCTAGTGTGCATTAAACCACTTGTTGTGAATGCGATGCTCGTAATATTGTACAAGTATGAGAAAGTAAGTATGGTGGATGCTGTCTAGACGCGGTTGAGAACTGGTATTGTTGACCTAGGACTAGGACGATGCGCGTACTAGGCCACAACTGTAATTGTAGTGAACACTATTCGTCAGATGGTTCAACTCTTCAGTAAAGAATGGACCACTAAAATACATGTCATACCGAAAATAGATTAAATTTGATGATCATAATAGTAGAAGTTACATTGAATATCAAAAGCAACTTTTAAACTAAACTAGGTCAACCAATTTAAGACCATTTTAATACATATTAAATCAATGCTTGTTTAAGTAACATGTGGTATTATCCATTAGTAACTTGCGGTTTGAATACGTGTTTAATTTGGTTCCAACCCTGAAATGTAATTCAATCACAACGTAAGCCGTTTCACGCTAAATTGCTCAAATGAAGCCTACAGCATTATAACCCGTTAAGACCAACCATAGTTTCAAGCGGAGAAGAAAAGATTCTCATCATAATGAAACGGTGAATAGTGCTGTGACATCACTGACCTAGGACCGCATCGCCTAATCACTTTCTAATGTTGTCTATAATGTTCATCAACCGTTTTGATGCTCGCCCTTGCCTGCAGGGTTAGCGTCACATTATTTAAGAGTAGGTAGCCAGCAGCCAGGCGTTTCGGTAGTACCCGATGTGAAATCAAGCGATAAGTTATTGCAGCCGTGATTTCCAAAAACATTAAAGAATGTATGAATGTTTTTGGGATGTCGATGTCGTCGGGAGATCGAATGTGTGATGTTATGATGTGAGCGAGCAGATTCGATCGCTCGGATGATAATCATGTGTGAATCTTGAGTCGGCCGCAGGACCCTCCGCGTTGGTCGGCGAGTTGTAATCTGATAAGCCCATCAAGCATTAAACCCTTGACTTGACTTGCGCATGAATTTGATCGGTGGACGTAGACGAAAGAATTTCGATGCGACAATACGCGTTTTCTCTTTGTCCAAGTAAGCGAGCCGGGATGGAGGACAATCGATACGATGCGATGTTGCAATTCGTTTATAATGAGGATTTATTATGATATTACTGTTATTAGGTGGCACCGGCAAGGCCTAACGGTTACGTTGGGCAACCAAATCGGATGACTGGACACAATGCCGATGACTGATGAACCCGTTTCGATTGTTTTGTGTGTTTTCTAACGCCGATTAATTATAGATTGCGTGAAGAACACAAACAGAAGCGTGGGGGATGAAAATTGATGGTCGTGCAATTTTCGTAATTCGAAAATTGGTAGCGAATTACAACGTTTGTGTGATTTCTAAGAAGTGAACAATTTAATTTCTTGATCAATATAATTTTATTACAATTGCCGATCGTTATTATTGTGAAAAAAGTATTAATATAATTATAATCAAACAACTTTTAACATATGTCGAACATCGAACACGGACCGGCCACATGTCAAGCGGCACGTTCGTATTATTTTTCCTTCACTTTTTATCGTTTACAATAACACCTACCTGTTGCACTAATAGACACTTGCTGGCGGTGCTTATTTTTTTCATCATGTATTGCTGATACAATTAATATATAAACATGATAGGAACAGAGAAGTGTTTGGGTTAGATATAAAAAAGGATAACGGAATTTATGTAGTCCGAATATCTTTTGTTCATTATCCATTCATCCCCTTGACGAATGGGTGTCGAAACTAACCGAACATAAAAAGAAATCAATCTAAAGCGTGGCCATGCTCAAATAACGTTACCACTAGCTTGGATGAGACAGCATCCCGTGTGCGTCGATACAATCGATGAAGGGTCAAGAATAAACCGCCACCGCGGGTGTTGCATTCAATCCGTAATAGTTTTCCATCCGATCATTTTCATCCTTTAATTCTATTACAAACTAGTGTGTCGTTTCATTGAACGTTCAAAATTTGATTAATGTGAAAACTTTGCAATATGAAGCAATAAATATTCGCAAATACGTGAAATGAAGTCATTAAAACATGGAATCTGGATTGAAACTGTAGTGAACTGCTTTTAAAATGCAATTATATTTCGTCAAATTGAAATACCAACCATATGTACTTCACAAATAGCCAATTAGGCTCAAGGCTTTTGTTTAACTTTCCACTTTCTTTCAATTCTGATTTAATACATTTTAGTAGATCACTTAAAAATTGATTCAGCAAGATGTAATCTCTTTAATTGAGATTGAATCAAAATACGATTGAATTAGATCAAGGACACTTATTTGGAATGCTAAAAAATCATATCATCCATCACAATTTATTTTGAATTAGAACAGGTGAGAATTGAAGAAATCAGATGACGAAACATCCAAAACAATGACATTATTACAAAATTGAGTTTGAAGGTCATTACGATTGAAACAAACAATACATAATGCAAAGATTTCCATTAAACTTAAAATGAAATCAATGTGTGCAAGAAAGGACACGAAAACAATAAATAATTGTCATTTGTGGGTGGTCGAGTTTCATGCGCGATATATAGGAAATTATTTATGTTAAAGGCCGATTTTCGTGTTCAATTGCCACGCAAATTCCCCAATAATACTTTACCAACCTCGATATTTCATTCTAATTAACCTTTTTGCTATCGTATTTTATGCGCACTCGTAAACTTAAACATATTATTATTGTGTTTTGTTACGGATTACTCATCGACTTAGTATTTCTCACCTTTCGCCCGATTTGTTCAGATCTCATGACAATTTATTGCTGCACACATCATACTTCATTACGTGTGTCCACACTCATAATTCATAATAGTGTTCTTTATGCAATGGAAACGGATGTAGCCAAATAGGTGAAAACAACTGCAAAGAGAGTGTGTGCATGGTGATACGAATCAAATCGTTAGTCAATGAAATCGTCGCGTTGCGCAAAAACGGATTGCGCTCGTATAATTAACAATTATTCTAATTATGCGCTCGCGCAGCCACGACCCGCCATCGTCGATGATTATCGCTTGCATCTAGTATGCGGATTATGTCGTTGCTTGGTGCTCGGTGCTCTAGAAAGCGAAAGTGTCACGCTTGACTTACTCGACTACTTATGCCAAAAGTGCGAATTGCTTGTTATTAATTAAATGATTCTCACGTTTTCGTTTATACTCAAAGATATATTTTACTTCGAATCTATTTAACAATCGAATAACATTCAGTAAGATGTTCTTTGACGAGATAAATTGCTTTAAAACAAAACCCTTCTCTTTGGAAACGTAAGATAAGCTAAGTACGCTTCTGCGCAATGACCTTATTGGTCCATGATCATAGAAGATGAGAGTTTACGATGTCACTTTGTCACTAAGTTATGTAAGTAAGCAAATTCGCAAGAAATCTGCTGTTGACCAGACGGCCGATTAAAGCAAAGGTGCAATAATGACACTTCTAAGTGTTCCTCACCTATGTAACTCACCGTGTTCGAGCTTCCACTTTTGTGGAGACGCTGCCGGCCCGTCGGATGCCATGTCGGGCGGCGCGCCGCGCGGCCGTTTGGCCGTCTGCTCTACATATGGACCATTCAACAGATGGTTGGCTCGTTCCTCGTTTTCGGCTCGCTCGCCGCAAAGAAATGCAAAGAAACGCATTCGACGCACGTGGTTCCTGATTGCCCATTTTCTTGCTCGTAATTTAGGGTGGCGCGGACGTGCCCCATCGAATAAAAGGGGTGTGGAATGAACGTATGAAACTAAATATCTACACCAGTCAAAAATATTTCATAAACCTATGACTTGAAGTAGATGAACGAATGCAAAATTGAATAAGGTGCTTATCCTCTATAGACTTTTAATTAAATTGGCAAATTTTAACATGTGGACCTCACACACATTGTCAAGTGGGTGAAAACTTACGGATTCGATTAAGTTCTCAAAGAATACAATGCAACAAAGAAAGTTTTCTCTCCGTGTTTCCTTTATATGATTTCATTCAAACATCCCCAAATCGTTCATAATGGAGACATTGAGAGGTCAATTAAGAAGCGTTTAACGACTTTTATTGAAGAGTTTTTGCCACGTCATGCGACTGCTCTCTCTTGCCAACCAAGATTGGAGATTAATCAATTAAAAAGCCAAACGTGTGAAAACGGAAAGCCATTGGTGGTCGGCCACCCTTAAACATCTCTTCAACATTTTGCGTTAATTTTAAACTTTTCTGTCTCAAAAAAACTAGGTATGAGCAGATATCGAAAATAGCAGGTAAATTATTATTACTGACATTGATGTATTGGTATTGAAAGAGTTTTCACGACATGCATTCTTAGAAATATAAGGTAAAATTGGTTCAGTTCCCAAAAACATTGCCCTTGCCAAATTTGAATAGCTTGTGGTGTCAAAAACACTGTTGAAATAATGAGTGGATACACCCCCAATGTCAGCACCGGCATGTGTCAATAAACTTCGATTTCGGGCTAGGTCAACATTCCACCCGCACAAATCAATTTCTTTGCGATTGCAGGTAGAAAATTTCAACTATTGTCAACTCAACTATCGTCAAGGTTTTTATTTGGGTTTTGCGATATTGCGGTGAAACGATTGTTCAGGTTGAAATCCAATATGCAAATATGCAAATTTATCAATGTAGGGCTTAACTTTGTTAAACACTTAATTTAACTAGTAATTGCCGTACAGTTATACCGCGCTCGTGACGGCTGACCACACTGACGAAGTTTATTGAATATCATTTGGCAATTTGTGCAAAACCGCAACACTTCTTCTTCCTCGCTGCTTCGCTTTATTAATACATCATATTGAAACAATGTGGGTTAATTTGCATAAATTTTTAACGTAAAATTGATTGCACAGAATAATTTATTTGCTTAGTGATAATTTAAAGAACTCGCCAAGGGAGAAGATAGATTAGACCACCTTGGAGATTATATTGAATGATCATAGGGGTGGCTTTAATCTTGCACCCGGGTTCGAAACAACACCAAGAAGTACATATTAACCGATTGATTGCAGAAAACTGGATGCGTGGGAATGACATCATCTTCTTCATCTTCTTCAGACAAGCGTTAATATGCAATCACAACGCGTCCACTTTAATGTCGACGTCGACGTGACGATCTAAAAGGATGCAATTAACAATTTCTTCCAGTTGGGTGGCGCAATGCGTTCGCATGATCGAACCATCTTATAGTGGACATGAGGTGAGCACGTAACAGGAAACAGAAATGACGCGACGACGTTCATTCTCCTTCACATCCCCTTATATGCAAGCGATATTGGAAAGATCAAGGTGATATTATATTCATGCTGCCGTTCACCAATACTTCATGCAACTTTGTTTCACAAAAACTCTTTCTAAAATTGCGGACATCCCAAGCGTAACATAATAAGCGGAAGTCCTTTGAAGGGTTTCTAAGCGCAAATTTTCTGCCAAAGTGTGATTCCCGTCATCAAGCTGACGCCCGCGGAAGACAGTTTTTTTCGGAAAACAATTAAGTGATAACTTAAAAGCGCCAACGGCCGTATTAATTACACTCGAACAGCATTCTGCTTTTCTGCAAATTATCGCCGAAACAAACCGTGCGCGATCGTTTATTGTTTTTTTTTCCGATAGTCATCGCAAAGGTGCTAAACTGCAAAATGCGCGCTACCTACTTGAAGAAGTCGGGAGCGTCCACCGAGACCGATGTCTATCAACATTAAGTGTTTTTTAAGTTGACATCGAGAAGTTACTGCCGGTGCCAAGATGATGAGAATGACATGGGCTCTGGGCGCGAGGTAACCGAACGAAATTTTGACGTGTTGGCGAGAGTAGAAGAAGATTGATTTTCGAATCGATCGCGAATGAGGAAGAGGAGGGATAACTGCTCAAGGGAACGAACGAACGAAACGAAGGGGAGCAGAAAGACGGTAGAAATGTGGAAAATGCCGGCGGTTCCGGATGGCGAGCGCACACGCCACCGACCGGCAGCCGCGCGTGTGTTCACGCTCGCCAACTGTCAGCAAGCGCGTGCCTCGCGTAAAGAGGTTTGCACGGAAGTGTGCCGAGGGCACGCGTGCAAGCGCGCCCCCTTGTACACCATACACTCACCCCCTCTTGCAAAAACGCAACTTTTTTACTTTTGAACGCTTTTTTCGGCCAACGACTTTAATTTACTAAATTTGTTCTCTCAGCAAGAAATGTATCAGTTTTGCGAACGAAGAGTTTTTAAACACTTGGTGGATAATTCCTTTAAAAGCGTGTAGTTTTAAACAGCAACAGAAGACGGAAACCAAATAGATAATTACGTTGAACGCGTACACGTGCGCGTGTCTTCTGTCTTCTGTCGTGCGCCGCTCCGCTCCATTGTGGAGAAAATTCGATAATACCTTCATCGATGCTCGACCAGATGACGGTTCGACCGCAAACTACAAGTATTAATATCGCTGACAGACCCACGTTGAATTTTACGATATTCCTGCTTCCTACTTTCGAGTGAACATGCCCTAGTCTATGATTGTCACATAAAGTCCTTGAAGTGACCACTGCGACATATCAATGCGAAACGCGAGTGAATAATAAGGTAATTCAAGTAGCCGTCTAGTGAATGTAAACTATGCTGTAAAATTAACTAAGCCAACCGAGTTAGTATGGCTGAGTGGTTTTTCCGTTCAATTTTTCATTTGGCGCTCATAACACTAACCTATTTAACGACGACGCGAAGGATATGTCAATACACTGGCCTTTGTTAATAGACACACCATTGTTGAGTAGGTATCTCAGCTTTGTGTTCCAAAGTGATGAAAGCTCTCCGTGGCATATGCTCACTGAACAGAAGTATGTTGCAAGTACTTACGTACATGACCACTGATTGTAAGTCCAGTATGGCTTTCGTCACAAATTGTTGATATTACCACATTCAATCAAACGTAAAAATATGCTTAATCTGATTTTCTTATGTGATTAATTTTATTATTATGCAGAAATTGAGATAACTGCTATCATTCCAAAATGAAGTAATATTTAAACTGGTATGTATTCAGTTATTTATTTAAAATGGTCAAAAGTACGACTTAATTAGCAGCCTTTTTTGATGGTTTTTAGAGCGGCCGTAAATAAGCACAACCCCGGCATGTTTATGAGCGACCCCGAAAGAGATACCTTCCCATGCGTGCGTTACTTGCCACACTTTTCTCGGGCGCAGACCAATTTCCCAAATACATAAAGATAAAAAAGTGCAACAAACGAAACGTAATCGTAATGAATTACACCATTCTTCCAGCGGTGAATAGCGAGACGCGCGAAACAATAGCGCTTTTGGCTCCTCCAAAATAAATATCCACTCTCACTTTTCGGCGCCACGCCACAAGCACGAAACAAGGGCACACGGTAATCGCGTGCGGCAGGAACTAACGCCGCACGCTAACACCTCTCTCGCAATACCAAAACAGCCAAAGAACAAAACATCTGAGGCGCGCGCTTCGGTTTTTTTATGGTCTTCAGCCATCCGTCATTATGAGCTTGTTATAGGTTTTAATAAGACAGTTATAAAACAAACAAAAGCTCTTGTGTTGTGAATAAGTGAGTAATACAAAATTATGTAGTGTGGATTCTCACGTTAAATAATAAAAAGTGTGATCACGCCTAGCATCGTGTGCGTTCGAACCAGATAATTATTTCGATTTTCGCCTTCATTAATTAACATTTTGCTAATATCTTCTCATCTCACCGCCAAACCCTAATCGGTAAACCACCCAAGGCAACGCACGCCCGTGATATTAATTAAACTCCGCTACCAAAAGCTTTTCTCTTAAGAGTCTTCAGCGTTTTCACCCAGAGAATTTAGTTATTATTCCTCGCAAGTGATAAATAGCTCCATTTCGCGATTTACGCCCTTGCGCACAAATTTCATCCCTCGAGGGCGGCCGTGTCCGTTGAGCAAAACATCGGACGGTGGTGGGTTGTGCATGAAGCATTGCCAGAGGTCGTAAAGTTCCGTCCTAAGGAGGTGGCCACAGTGCAAATTAGGGAGCACACTCTCCACATCGTAAACTAGCGAGACTATTTCAATCGATCGTTTTCAATTTTTCACGAAAATTTATAACATCATTTTCGTGCGGGCGTGGGCGGCGCTGCGGGCTACATTTGGCTGTTTGGGATTTAGTAGGTAGCGAAGTTGATGTAAAATTGCGGCAGAACTAAAAGACCGCCAAAAATTTAACAAATGTTCAGCGTAACTAATTGCTGGACGATGGTAACATAATTTAAAAAAATTCACAATATTTGTATTAAGACTTAATTAATTTTTCTCTACAGAGCTAATTAATATTTATTTTATTATATAATATGAAAATATAATTGCAGTTTCATTACTTGTAATTGGTTTATATTTTTAAAGAGTTTTCGGAAACGTCTTTCTTTTTCTTATTGGATGTGCCGTTTTTCAGTGGTCTATTATGTTGATTTCCGTGCAAAAAATAGTTGTCAAGGCCACGACATCGATTCTCAACATAGTGTTTATTTTTGTAATTAAATATAGAATAAAATGTATACCACATCGACCCAGAATGCAATCAGTAATGAGGTTTTTTTCATCACTCTCCATTCATCAATATTTTATAAATTAATAAGTATATAAAAAATTCACCGCATGCATCGTGAGCTGCTGAACGGTTTGTTGGCTCCAAAAATATCTCAAAATCAAGCATCAAAAACGAAAAACCACCTTGCACTCAAAGATTCCGTTGCATCCGTCGCGTCGGCAGAGAAAGGGTGATTTTACATAAATTTTGTCAATCTATAGGTATTGTAAGATGTAAGTAGCAGCAAGCATTTTGTTCCCTTTGGTAGCTTTTGACGGTTTCAGATGCACATCAGATAACAGGCACAACATCCGAAATACAAGAGCGGCGACATGATGACAAGCCGCATCGACGTATCCGCTTTTTAATGAAAGCTATCAAAACGATGACCTATCGCATTTAAAATGATGTTGATTTTAATACGCTCTACTATTCCCAAAAATCTCGTTGGTAGCAAACTCTTTTAATTTCCGTTTCATACATATTTTATTTTTATAGCAAAGCGAGAAAAAAGGTGAAATTTGATAAAACCAAAATATAATACAGATTTGATTTTGATTGTCCACCACAAATATTCTCACGGTCTCACGGCCGTGGTCATTGTTGCAATCATTACGGAAATTCTTCCTCTTCTCTCATTTCAAGACGTGGTTTGCTATTCGTCGTCGAAATGTTTTTTTCGGGTTCATTCGCAGGTAGGCACCACCGAAAAAGAAAGAATCGTACCATATCTATAAAGGTATAAAACTTGCCTAGGCCAATGTCTAGACATGCCTTTCGCCCTTGTGTGCCCGAAGGGTGAGTCTGACCGATTTCCGACGTCACGCTCAACACCACGATTATTTTCAAATGTTTCCGAAGCGAGAAATAACTGACCATTGCTAATTTAAATTTTATACGAATTTTGTTTCCCCTCTCGTTAATATTCTTGCAACTGGTTGTGTTTTGCAACTTTTTATTGGCATGAACACCCACCTTGAAAATTTCAGTAACACAAAACTTGACGCGATTAGCGGACGATTAGCTACTTAACGCGCGAGAGAGGTCGAAGGCCCAATTTGGAACCATCGATCAATGCGACAACGCTCCAGTGCACATGTCATACACGCGGCAAGGTAAGTGGCGTGTGTGGTGGTGGTTCGTCTTGTAATTCAATCTGAAACGATCGGTATCATATGACGACCATTTAACCTACTGCCTCACAATCGACCGCGGGCCGCAAATGGATTAAATCCTCTGGAACACGAGATGCACGCGTTTTGTTCTAGCCGCTGATGCGTGAACGGCCGATCGTGTCGACTTGTGACGAGTTTACACCCAAATTAAACGGCATTAACATAATTAAAATGATTCGGGGTTGAGTTTAATAATAACACAACGCGAACGCGCCCACCCTAGAATTATATCGGTTGCGTTTTCACACTTCGGATCGAATTACAAAACGCCAAAAAAACAGCTTTTCGACTCTTTCGATTTGGTGGGGTTGAATGAAAAATAACGTTGAATAGAGACATATTCGTCTTTTTAACAGGTTGCGGTGGACAAGTGTCATTGAAAACTGTGATAATCATCTAGGTCTCTTCTGAAAAAAGTAAAAAAATTGATTTACTAGTATTTAATACGGTAAGATTCATCAACGTCCAGTTGGTTATTTTTGGGCAATCGCATAATCTTCCGCTTTCATTCATTCACACTCACACCCTTTCTTATAATTTTGTCACTTGCTCACTTGGTTTTCCTTTTTGCTATTGGACACTTTTCGGATGATTTATATACTCACCGGTTTTTCTCTACGAGTATTTAATAGCTGATAAAATTAGGATTTATGCTCGTGGTGACAACGCGACAACAAAACGGTGAGCAGAGGAACCGGGAACCGTTTAGGAAGGCACACCCGAAACAATACGAATGTCGGCATGGAATTTGCATAAATTTATGTTGTGTTTAGTCGGGTCGGCGCGATGCGGCGCGGCGCGGCGGTTGGGAGGGAAATCGTAGGGCCGCAGAGATATCCATCTCTTTGCGAACAGCAAAGATGCGATATTTGGATGGATTTATGGTCGACGTTGCGCGTTCGCCCGCCGATGTGTGTGCATGCGTGGGCAGGTGATTCTGATAGGCATGCACCTGAATCGTGTGCATGTGAAATTTTACGCGCGCATGTAAATTATATAAACGGGAGATTTGTCAATCGTGATAGTTCTTTGCATGCAAACATATTTATGGAATCATGCAATTTAACGACAATTAAATTTTATTGTACATATTTCAAAGTCTACAATTGGCATTATTTGATTGTGGTGCTGAACGATTACCACCCGTAAAAATTCGGAAACAATTGTGTTAAACATGCCGGCAGGTTGCGATACAGGTGCATTTGTTTCCTTTTGCCGGCCAACGACACACAATCGAACAAAGCGTCTTCCCCGTGTTCTTATTCCATTCTTTTCCATCCTGCTATGAATGTGTTTGCTATTTCCTTAAAGTTTATAATATAATCACCACGGTTAGGTGTGTTTGTGTGTTTTATTTACGAACTGCATCGCCGTATTACGGGCGTTATCGACTTCTAATCGGAAGACACATCGCTTAAACAAACATTTCCGGTGCGCATTTGTAAAGCATCAACGATTCCACACGGCACCTGATGATTACATGCATTCTATTCATGCGAAACATCAACAATAAACGCGATTTTAACTGCCGCTATGAAGTAAAGTGCATTAAAATGACTTCATTGCGTTCCTGACCTGCGGTACATTCACGCCACCCATTCATACACGGCGTTTATTAAATTAACATAACGTTTTCTTCAGATGTAGATCAGTGAAGCTACGTAGGAAGCCATCGCCCTAAAGACATCGTTAAGGAAAAAATATTCGGCGTGGACCATGGACCATATAATTTGCTAGTTTCACCACTTTCGGTCACATATCTCATCTCATTCCGCCGGACGGACGCGAGGAATACATTCGAATAAATTTAACTCGACGCAAAAGAATAATTGATACTCTTGCAACGAGGGCATTGGGTAGGCCACGCATATTTGTTTTAGATAAAGTCATCAAGTCGTCGCGGTGGCGGCGCGGCATTATCATTAAAATGAAATAAACGTGAAATCAACTCGTCGCGATCGCCCGCAAGCGTCGTGTGCTTCACTACGTTTTCTGATTTAAATTTTAAATTCGTCTTCGGAACGCGTAGGTATACGCAAAAAGGGGTTGGTTACATGGTTTTTTGTTCACACGCCGTTCGCGCTGTTTGTTTCTTTAATAATCGGTTCATTTCTTGGACAGTGTGGGTGTGTGTGAACGTAATATATTAATCGTCGATAATTGTTGTTGATTAAAACGATCGTTTTTTTCAATTCGATTCGTCTTTTTTCTTAGAGATCAGATTGTGTGATGGAAATTATGCAGTAATGCACCTACTACGTTTTTGTCCCGCCTACAAAGGAAACGAGCTTCTTAAGAGTCCCGGGAGGGACCGACCGGAGCGATGATTGGCTTTTCTGCGTATAAATTAAGTTATTTTTTTCATAAACTGTAGCACGATCGATCGCAGCCTTCCATCAATCGGGTGTTTGTTTATTATTATTACGGCCGTTATAAGTGAGCCGAAAATTTCGTCAATCGCGGGCGCTGCAGACATAATGAAGCAATCATCTCTCAAGTACGTCATCAGCTTGGTCCCCGTTAAATCTCCTGAGACAAAAAGGAAGGAGAGGAAGTCCAAAATTATGAAACATCCACGACCAAAGGAATTATTGCTTTTCTAACCGGATCAAACCCAATTGAGTTGTACAAATATTTGTATAGCGCCACGGTGCGAACATCACCACCTATATTATTAGTCGATTCGATGATTTATCGATTCCTTCAGAGCCGTTAATTCCACGTTTCGCGGCTCTCGCCAACATGATTATGATCGTTTTGGTTGTCGTCGATCTTTTTCTCAACTCGTGGACCAGTTTGGCGGCAGTCTGCGAACACCCTTTTAAACGGTGTTTGCTTTGGCGCAGATAATTGGTTTTCGGTGCACCCCAATTAGCTAAACGTAGTAATTGGGTTTGGTGTGCGCGCTGCAACTCGCTCGTCAAAATCTGTATCGATCAAGGCGCGCTCCTAATTCATCCATCCGTCGTAATAATATAATGGTATTGAACCATTATCGAACGGAGGCGATCAGGGGGCGGTTGGCGGGAGGCGCCGCCGAGAAGCGTCTCGCGCTACACTTTCGGCGCGTGTAATTATGTAACCGCCAACCGCCAACATATGGGCCGCTTCTAATCGTGATCGCGTTCGCTTCAATTTGCCAAAAAATCGGAGCCGAGGCATTTGATTCCGGATGATGATTTTTTCAAACAATCTACGAAAAGCAAATATGCTGAGGGATAATTGGATCTATTTAAAAGCTCGCCGCTCATCACGGAATAGTATTTGAATGCCCATGTGGGCACGCTTTACAATTAGCGGCGCAACGAGTGCGCTTGGGGGCGTTTTGTGTTCGGAGGGGTATTGTTGGACGCAGCCGACTGGACTGCAAATTGCGACGATGACTATGTGTATGTGTTGCGTGCGGAGGGATGAAAATTTGTAAAGGGGCACCGACATATAGGTAGGGATATCATATCTGCCAGACAAATGAAAAAGTTTTGTTTGCTTTGTGCAACTATTCTAATTTTATTCGTCAACATTTATTGTATCACTGATTTCATTAATTTTATTTACATAACTGTGCTTACACAATTTAATAGTTTATTCTTAATACTTTTTTTTATAAAAAATGATATTAATAATTAATAAATTCGCTTTAGGCGTGCACGTGTCATGTATAAACATAATTAATAGATTAAATCGAGATGTACGGCAGCGGTTATTTCAATCATCATCAACAACTCGTGGCACGTGCATTAAAGCTCACCCTCGGCGTCAACCAACCATGGTATCCATATACGATTCAAATTAAACAAACCAATGGACACGTGCCGCTATTGTAAGGCATCCACGATGCGTAACGCCGTTCTTTACATAATGCGCACTTCAAATATGTAAGGATTGGAAGGTATATGTTGTTGTTTCAATTTATAATTAATAAACTACGCTATCGAGAAAACATGTAGGCATCGATATTCCCACGAACTTAAAAATTAAAAGGAAAACTATTTAGTTAACCGAAGGTTGTTTTCCGATCAGGATTTTTGCAACAAAGTGTACTCGTATAAGAATACAACCCAACTATTAAATATTTATCCATTTCAAAGAATAAACGATTGCATACACACATCAATGTAATAACTGCTTTAATAACAATAATATTGATCAATATCTCAATAGATTCATTGTGAGTATTATTACGTATTTTGCAAGTAATATTTAAAAAGTTGCGGCGGCACGCCGTGCTTTATCATTTTCCTTTTTTTTTTCGCTCGACATGTAGGTATTATAAATTCTTTTATTCGCTGTAATTCACCTTGCGTTTGTATTTATTTTGTTTCCCGCTTCCCACTTTAGATATCGATGGAATGTTTTTTGTGAAAAAAAAACTCGGAGGCTTTTATCATTGCCTTGGGATCGATTTTTCTCATGCAGCCGCATAATTATAGAAGTCGCTTAACTCTTTTCTTCTCTACCGGGTTAGTATTATCTCTCATTCAAAACGAATAATTTGTATATTATATTATTTTATTATACACATACAATATTATGAAATACTCGTACATAAAAGATCAGAGTTGGGTTGTGCAGTGCGTGTCGGTTGTTTCCTTCTTCTTTGTGAGAGTTCAATTCAAAAGTCAATGAAAAGAATCGAGCAGGTACATCGAAGAGAAGGCAATCTCAAAAAGCTCTTGGGAATGTAATTTCTGGGAGCTTTTTCCTTTTCCTTTAAAGATCGTATTGCATCATTTACCATACCGTGTATTATTTAGCTTGTACATACGAGTAACGTGATTAAATAATTACAAATTCGGACTTTCTTTAGTTTTCACCTGTGTTTAATTTGTAGGCGATTCGCCTTTTAGTTTCATTCACATCACCATTTGGTTGTCTGCTTTTGTTTTGCATACGCGTTGCTTTTTATTTGCAACTTCATTGATTTCAGGCCGAAATTTCGGGCCTGTCGGTGGCGTGCGCCGTACCGTTTTTCTGGACGCCACGCCGACGTCCGGTAAACGCTTTAATATTCGGTTATTTCACAAGCGATCGCGTGTGCGAAAATTGCCCCCCTTTGATTAGCTCTGATGCGGATGCGCCTCTTCTCTTCGCATCGGTGCAGTACCGCGATGAACGGATGCGTTGACTTTTGACTCGGAATCTTTATAAATACACCAACGCAACCAATGCGCGCAAATTGCTCGATTTTTCTTGCTGCCGCAGCTCCGAAATTATACAGCTAACGATTTTATAAGCAATTAAGTAATTTTATCGAAAATTAAACGCGATTGTTTTTATTTTCCCGTTGGAAGCAAGATTTGTAGAGTTACCGAATCCGCGCAAAATATTAATGCGTTGATTTGCGTCGTTAATCAGGAAATCATTTACTTAATAAAATCGGACATAATTGAAGCGCCTTCGGACGTGGAAGATGATGGATGGGCCCACCACCAGTCGCGAGCTGCCGGCGGTAACAACAGCATCGTCATCTGCATGTCAAACCGCCTTCTTCATCTTTTTCTTCTCTACTCCGCGTCCGTCGCATGCAAACAAGGTGAACAATTGTTCGCGTGCCCATAATTCGGACACCCCTCATCATCATCGTCATCATCATCATCATCCGCGTATTGATGACCAAGCCTAACCGCGTGTAAAAACGTAAAAAGGTCAAGCTCAGCATGACGATATAGAATTATCTCACATAATAAAATCTAATAATATGGATTGCACGAAAAAAGAACCATTCGAACAATGCGAGAAGTTTGCTTCAATTTTTGGTGCGTTTCTGCTCAAATACCTGGAAGCTAGAAACACGTCAAAGTTAACGAGACTTCCAATACGTTCCATCGTGAGTGGCGCATCGTGACGTGCATCGTTTCTGATTGAATTGATTATATGTAGGTCGATTTTTGGGATGCGTCTGGTAATATTAGGTGTTGGGTTGGTGTTTAGTGAAATATGCAAATTGCGGACACGCTTCCATCGTTTCCATATGGTGCAATACCGAATATAATATCGAATACATCGCGTTTTCTGGCAGTTTTCTGGTGTGAGTCGCACGAAACGTTGTCGGCTCGGATCAAAACAAAGCGTTTGATGAGGATACGAGTGATCATCCCGAATGCATTCATTGGTTATGGGTGTATTCGATTTGATGGGGTATTTAATTTGAGGGGTGGCATGTTAAGTTGCTCAACGAGGTGTTGGCAACATCAAATTTAACGACTCCTCTGCAATTATCGTTGAATTTCAGATCAGTTGGAATTTTAAAAAGCAGATAGATGCTTCAAATGGCGCCAGACACTTGTCACCGACCCGGATCTAATCCTTTTCACCAATTATGTTGTTACAAGCCTAAACCGGTAATCCGATTATAGTGGAGAACCTCTTAAGAGCAGGATTAAGGTGACGGAGTCTGTGAACATGAACTAAGAGATCTATTCAAAGTAAACTGCAATATTTTGAATTGTATTTCAACTTTTATTCAATTCCCGATTCAACTTTTAAATTCGCAGAGATTATTGTATACATTTAGTAAGTTTTTTTAATTTTAGCACACTGATTAATGTTTTTGCGGTTTCTTTTCAGAAAGATCGTGTCGTATGGCACACGTCGTGGTCGGGAGGAACGGTGCGATCTTCCATGTTTCGCATCGGATCCATAGAAATTCAAAATGAAGTAAAACCTATCATTTACGCATTGATCCGAACGAAGTGAATCCACTCCACGCTCGTGCCAAACGAAATCCGGACTGCATGGCGAGTGGCAAGCACATGTGCCGAATGCAGCCAAATGTTGCTTCCTCCTTTTTGCGAAATTTCGAGCGGTTTCGAGGTAAATACATCGAAAGAAGCCAATTAGTGGTGATGTCTTCAATACTGAGTGAAACAACAAAATATGAACAATAATCAAATTACGAGTACTTTATCTTTGACTACGAATCGAAATCAACTGAAAACATTGATAACTGCTAAAAGGACAAATTTTCTTTTGCATTTAGGAATTGAAGGAATTTTATAGCCACTGGATTTTCATTTGGTTAGTAATCTTATTGTAATTTGGTTGTTTGGATGGTCGGTTGGTCTCTCGAAGGTTTGGGGCATGACGGCGGCCACCTGTGCGGCACGCGCGCATCGGCGCGGGAAGGGGGGCACAGGTGGTAGGCGCGCCACCCTCGCTCAGCACATATATATACACATGCGACTTATGTATGGCACTTATGCTCGTTGGCTTTGCGCCGGCAAACAACACAACGCACGACATAACGCCATGCGGTCAATCTAGGTCACTTTAATCTGCACCCCCCTGCACTATCCCTCCTCCCTCCTAGCTAGGATCACCAATTCACCCCCAAACAATATAGTGTCATTACTTACTTATACTAATTGTTTGTAAAAATAAAAAGAAAACATTTTTAAATATTCATTCATATCTCAAACCATTCATTCCATGTTTTGTGTGCATTTGTAAAAATGGTAAAAGTTCGAGAGAGAGAATTTTTTACGGGAAAAGATCACATATGGCTTCCACGATGCGATGGGACCGAAAGGGTTGGTTATTACTTATTACGTCCCTCTTCCGGAATAGATAATGCCACGGCGCACGTCCCAAACCATTCAGATGCGTTATTATTAGGCGTACGATGGCCGCGCCGGGCCATTTTGACTTTTTTTGGTATCGTTAACGAGATGCTCACTCGCCGACTTCGCGCCATTTTTATAACATTTTTTTATTTTTTTTATGTTTTGTTCTAAAATAAATTTATTATTTCCGTTTCGTACACTAAAAAATCAATCTTTATACTTATTGTAAATTACGTTAAGTTCACGTCAAAATTAAGGACGAAAATGAAGAATTAAAAATTATTTACGGCTTGTTAGGACGAAATGAGCTTCAACACTCTTTTTCAATTGAAAATATTAATATAGCGAAACGAAACACACAAAAAACACGGTGAAAAACATAATTAATATTTGGCTCTAATTTTTGAAAAAAGGGTTTATTTTGTACTTGGTTTCTGCTCTAAATATTCAATAACGATTCATTTTCATAATAACCCAACGCTTCTTGGGGAATATTGGATAATCAATCAATGCACCGCTTATAACCGTAGCGAATTCTTTTTTTACAAGCAACCCCTATTTCGAAGCGTGCGCTTTAGAATACATATCGGGGTTGAAACGGTTGGGGTTAGATGTTGATCAGCACTTTGACCAGCTCTCCGTAGATTGAATAGCCACTCATACTAAAGTGTACTAACACGTCGTTGTTTTCCTCGTTCAAGTGGCGTGGCTATGCAATTAAACAATGGAAGGGTGGAAATGTCACGTGCTGCTCAAGCAGCGAATAATTGTCGGTAATAGAACCTTGAAGTTTGTTTGTTTCGAACATTGAAAGCGGCTGGCGATTGAAGCGTATACTATCAAAAATAAATAATTATAATAGTTAATTTTTTCAATATAACAAATATATTTAATGAAATTGCCTTCGGGTTTGCAAAAAAGTCAACTATAGTGCAAATTAATGAAAATTACACATAGCAAACGCCATTGTTGTTGCAGGACAAGCGGCATATTCATTTCAATGTCAAACATGAAAATGCGACGGTTTTACGAGTATAATACGCAGGACAGTCACATATGGAGGATAGTTATATAGTCATCGTCGGCATTGTATTCGTAGATTGCTTTCCATGCACTCCACCCACCCACACGTACGTGCACCACACATGCACATATTCATAAGAGTTCGGGCTTTCGTTGTGTGTTTGTTTCCGGTTTCCGCATGACAGGTGTAAAGCGAGCGCGTGCATCCACTATTTAGTGACGGCATGGCGCGCTTTTATAACCAATGCATTCAGAATCAGCAGTTTCATTCCAATTAATAAATATTTGATTCAACAACTTCCTAAATTTTAAACATTTACGTATTTAGGTTCTTCCGGTGTTAGTTTAGCAGAGCAAAATCGGAAATTAATATAGGTATGATAATCTTCCTGAGATACCACCGACGTTGAGTGTTGCGGTCACATCGCGTGAAACAAGCCGGTATCAGGCTCAGCATAGAGAAGACGGTGGTGGCCACAATGTAGAACAAATAACGCCGAGGCAAATTGCCGGCTCAATTTTACGGCTTTGACTGACCGCCTCGCCGGTGCCGTGCCGGCAACAAAATGAAAAGGACACCTTAGATGATATTCCTTCGATATTCATCAATCTCCGCAAACCACAATTGTGAGCGGGAGCCGAGCGCCGGTTGCGTTTCGAATAATTGCCGTAAACATGCACCATGGTAGCTGTCAACGCATCACGATGGCGATGGGTGGGTGGGCAATGGTGCGGTTGATTAGCCAAATAAGCCAAAAATGACCATTAGGTAAACAAGCAACGAGGCTGTTGTCCAAAAGTGTGCCCGCCGTCCGATATGTCATTACTCATCTGCTCTCCCTGCGCTCTCAGTGTTTCCGTTTGATGTCGACGAAGAGAACCGCGGTGTCATCGGCGTCATCTCTAAACCACCTCTTTCTTTTACTCGTCTCCATGATCAGTCTCCAGTATTTATTTCTGCATGTCGTTTATTTCGTGGATTTAATATTTTTTTCTTCTTCATGCTTAGTCTTAAAATTTATTGCTTCGGCATTGTGTGTGGCCCGAGGGTCCGGCGTGCCGCGTGCCAATTTCAACTAGCCAACCATCAACCAACCGCAACGGTAATTAGAAGCCGAAAAGGACAAATTGGCGCCGTGCTGCAGTATTATATCTATTGTTATTATTTTATTCGTAATCCTTTATATCGTGTTTTCTTCAGCTGAATAAAAACAGAGTGCATCAGACGGGCTAGTTAACCAATTACAAAAACCGCACCATCGAAATTAACGAAAATAATCATTATAATAATAGCGGATATTGTTAACATTGCTACCTCCTAGCATGAGCATTAACCTAACGAGATGTTGCCGATAGATTTCGAGTTAGAGATGTTTCGGTAGCAAATCGATTGCGTGACTGTTTACAATCTATCGACCGCTGTAGCAATTGTAGGGCGTTTCTTTTTTGTTGCGAAAGGAAATCGCCAAAAATCGACCGGATATTGGTGAAATTGAAGGACTACTAAAAAACGCACTCGCTTACGCATCCATCAATCATTTTCTCATGCTCTCGAACTGATGCGCTTGTTAAGGCCCTACCTGCGATTTTTTACCATACCCGCCCGCTCTGGCCGTCTTTCGTTCACACCAATACGTCCGCGCACTGAGCTGCTCTTAATAAGTTTAATTTAAAGGGCGCTCTTGAGCATCCCTCCCGAATTTAATACGGCATGTTAACAATCACCTTTGGCGGGTTTAAGATTGGTGAGCGTAGATAAGTCGAACAAGTTGATGATTTCGGTCGCCCGGTGGACGGGAGTCTTTTGGGAAACAAATAGTGGGAACTTACGGCAAACACTCTTTTAATTATCCGCAAGCAGGCGGCAGAGGTAATCCATCAGGAGGAGGCTGCGAAGACTAAAGAATACAAAAAATACACCATGCGGATGAAGAGCCTGCCACTGCCAGTTTGCAGGAAGTCATTTCGGAACTTGTTATATAAAATTCACACCCACCGAAATATAATTACAAACAAGAAGAAGAAAAAGAGAAGAATGGTTGCATTAAAATTGAGTAGGTAATGAGTAAATATGAAAAGTATTTAGGTAATCATGAGATGCATTTGCAAACATACTCCAATCGCATGTTTGAACGAGGGTGACTAAACGCCGCGGTGTCCAATTGGATGCGGGAGTTTGGCTGGAGGGTGGTTTTTGGACCACGTCCGCAAACGAGTGGGGGTTTAGGTATAAAAGCGGCATGGCACGCGATGCACGTTGCACAAGTGCATTCTCCTCCAGCACCGTCGCATCTCCAACCAGTTTTTTTCGCGGTGCAAAATATTTCGGTGGCTTAGTGCAAACGTGCGAACGAAGATGAGTTACGAACATTACGATCTCAACCCGATGGCGGCGAACGACGCGGCGTACAGCTGCTACAACTACATGTATTCTGGCATTGATGTCGCTGGCGGTGGCGGTGGCAGCGTCGGCGGTGGAAGTACTGGCGGCGGTAACGATTGGAACTGCGGCATTTCGACAACGAGCAGCGCTGGCTACGAGCACGAGGATGAGCGCAGCTCCAGTCCTGAAGCGCTTCCGCATGATGATCTCGACGACGACGACGACGGTCAGAAAAGGGATAGTGTGAAGACACCGCGCGCAACACCGCAAGTCCTGCGGAAGCGGCGATTAGCGGCCAACGCACGTGAACGCCGGCGCATGCAGAATCTTAATCAGGCGTTTGATCGTCTCCGCACCTATCTGCCGCAATTGGGCCAGGATCGACAACTCTCCAAGTACGAAACGCTGCAAATGGCGCAAACTTATATCAATGCGCTGTATGACTTGTTGGATTCGCATGGTAACCCAAGATGTAATCAAATGTAAAATGTTTAGTTTTTAAATTTGATAGTTATGTAAATTCTTCCTTTACGCGGTCGCAAAGTACTGATGTATATAAACATAGTAATAATATTGATATTGTATATGAAATAAATTTATTTTCCACATATTTATCATTGGGCTTTGAACAAAATTATTTCTTTCATCCCCTTCATTCCTTCATAAATAATGCATGAATTTATTAGCACAGGGGTCATCCATCTCGTCCGATTCAGCAGCACCGCCCGGTTGAAGACTCTATTATTATAATTCGTCATTTTTTTGGCTGACATATGACCGTTACCTCTTGTTTCTTGATCTACCATTGTTTCCTAAACCCAAAGCGTTCATCATGTCATGGAAACTATAGAGCAGGAATAAAGCGATTGCGAAACGCACGAGTTGTAGAGAGTGAAACCAACCGCTTGCGGGATATTAGCAACTTTCACCCTAATGGCAATAATTATGAGGCCGGCGAATGGGAGTTGCATCCGCGGCACACCCCCGACTTAAGGGTGATTTTAATTACAGCCGAGTCGCATCAATCAGCGAACGGGGTGTGGACGAGTCTGCAGCCATAATGTATCAACTTTTACAAGGATTCATCTAACTGCCTCCCGCGTCGCAATCAGTCAGTTCGAATAGATGAAAAGAAGCTTAAAAATGACTACTTATTAAAGATTGGCAACGATCAAGATCAAAAATGACATGATGAATTTGCGAAGGGTTGCAAACTAACTTGATGGATAAAGTACTACATCAGACAGGTTAGCATTATCTAGTCAAGTTGTCTCTTTTAGATTTTAAACTATTATTTTATGCTATTAAACGTTTTTCGTTTTTCAAGTCTCAGTTCTAAATCTATGATAGACAATAAAACTCAGTATTATGCACAATCATTAATAATATCTAGCTTCAATTTCCTATCGCATTGTTCCAAAGCATTCAGCGAAATTCACGCACATCAGGAAATAGATCAAGAGGACGAAATTACATTGCATGCTTCATCAATTTCTAGCCAAACACTATCAGCAATAGAAGCGCGGATGTGCGGTAAGTTATCATCAAATTGAAAACGAAAATATAAAAAAAAAACGGCGGATCTCGCCAAAGAGACGCCCCCGCTGTCATCGGGCATTCATCCGCGCAGCGTCGCGCCAATTGTGCGGTGGTGAACGTGGCGAAATGTCGAGTGGGAGCCGCCTTTGTGTCATTGCAACACACCACCACCAACGGCGATGCGCTATTCATGCGCGACGGCATCCCGCACGCACTACGAGCCCCCACATCGCTGTTTCGCCGACTTTTGGCATTTTGTTTAATTCGACCATCAAACACAGTATATACAAATTTCCAAGGGTGATCCATGCTGTGGGGGCTTACTATCAATGTCGGCCACCCAAGTAATGGGGTAGGTCGCGGTTAGGGTTACGGTGCGCAATTAATTAAACGCGAAAAGGGCAAGACGTTTTGACGGTTTACAAATGTGTTGCATTTATTCATCCCACGGCGTTTACGCATTGTTTGCGTGAGAGAAATAAATGCAGGTATTTAAGAGATATTAGTCGGTTATTAGTTAGTTCTTTGGGAGGGCTTGCAACTTGTGCTAATAATTGAATTTTGTTTCAAACAATCACCTTGGCTATGATTTAGTTTTTCTAACCTTTGGTAAATTTCAATATTAAAAATATGATGACGTTTCCACGCATATGTCAAATTAGTTTCTTGTGTTTTTCCGGGTACAATGGAAGAAGTGCTTTCACGAATAGGTAAATTCGGGAACAATTTATTTGCGTATTATTGGTGATTGGTAATTTTGATTGCTCAGGTTGGGGTCTGTATGGCACCTTGCTGATGATCTACGCGTCGCTCTGTTACTTCTCGAACGCGATATCCTTTATGAATTTGCCGCTCTATTTGCCTATTATAACATGCGACATCGTTCTGGCGGAGAACACGGTCGCCGCCGTCGATTTCTGCCTCTACATTGGTACACAAAATTAAGATTAATCCAACAACAAACAACACATCGAGTTTTCAAATGGTTTCTAATACTTAACCAAATACACTAATTTTGTGGGCATCGTAGGCATGGCAGTCGGCGGATTTCTTCTCACCAGCGTATCGGACGTGGTCGGCCGGAAGACGATCGTAGCGGCGTCGCTGCTTTTGATGTTTCTCAGCGTTCTCATGGCATCGTTCGCATACGGGCCGTTCTCACTCAGCGTTGCGATGCTGCTCTACGGTTCGGGGTGAGTGAGGCTCCCTAACACAACCACCGCACCGTGAGAGGTTTTCAATCTACCGGCAATCATTTCAGTTTAGGAGCAAGCCTAAACGTCACCAAAATTCTCGTCATGGAGAGCGTACCGCAAAAACAACGCCATCGCGTTGCCATCTTTATGGATGTTCTGTATCTTTTTGGGATGATCATTGCATTGGGTAAGACCCAAATTCCCAAATATCGAATCGCAAAATAATTCGATTTTCATTCAGGTTTTTATTGGCTGTTAATGCCGTTGCTCCTGCAATTCTATAAAGAGAACCAACGATTCCTGAATTGGCGTGTCAGCGTGCTGTTTGCCGTCTTCCCGACTATTATCCTGGCATGCATCAGCTCACTAGTGCTGGACAGTCCCAAGTACCTGCTGTTTGAACGGCGGCCGCGTGATGCATTGGAAGTCATTCGAGAGATGTATGCGATCAACAAATCGAAGCTATTCACCACATTTCAAGTAGGCTTAATTTTAACAGTCTTTGCGGAACGTTAATGATTAGTTGAAGATTGCCGAAGGTGAATTGCACAATAAGATCGCAGATTTTGGCATTAGCAGTGAACGCGACATACCCAATACGATGTCGTCGCGCAGGCTGCGCATTATTTCCAGTCGCATTCACAAATCCCTTCTGGTTCTGGTGCGCAAGCAGTTTTTGCGATTTACGATCATGGCGATCATGTTTCGCTTGATTCTAGCTATGAAGTATACCATGCGAAATGATTTTGTTGCGGTTTGCAGCATTAATTTTGTATTTGTAGTCATGTTCCGCTTATACTGCTCCTGGCGCGTACGCTGGATCTGAAGGAAGACATGCTCACCGATAAATTCCTCCTATGGCATTTCGAGCATCCGATTTTCCACGATTGCAATCATTACGAAACAAACCTACTGCTCTATCGCGACTTTGCAATACTTTGCTCATTGGGCATGCTCGGATGCTTCATTCTGATGATGATCGTGCGGTGTATGGAGCGAAAATTCATAATGAGTATAACTGAAAGTAAATGCTGAACAAGAAGCTTATTCGAGTGGGTTTTCAGCGTCGGTGCTCTTTCTCAACGGCGTGTTTAGCCTGCTGCTTGCTGTCGTGATGAACCACTACATAATGCGTTTTGCCATCTCGGCGCTGTTGGTCGTCACGTACAGCACCGCCGAATCGTGTTTGGATCTGATCGTCTTGGACATGTTCCCAACGGCTGTCAGGTAAATGCAATCCGCACATTTTTGCTACTCGAACAAAACGCAAACATTTGCCCACTTCAAACGATGATTTGTTTGAATTTGCATGAGTGTACGTACTTTTTGATCATCCGCAAAAATTTGATAGGTAATTTAGATTCAAGTGCATGGAAATTCACCCAATAAACAGCGTCGTAAATCACTCTTAACCGCGGTAATAATTTCGGTTTTTAATTAGAAACACGCAGCGGCCAATTAAATAAATAACGCGCTCGCGTAATTTTCGAATAAAACAGTAACGTGCGGTGCGGCGTCATACGTAGGATTTTTTGATTATTTAAATTATCGAATCGGGAGCAAAACATCAATTAACGTTTGACCCAATCATCGCCAATGTGCGACGCGTCCATGAATTTCATCCTGCCCGCTTTTCAGCAATGCTGAACACTTTCACGTGCGTCGGACGGCGCGCATAGGTTATTTAAAATTTCAAAGATTGTTCGCATCGTTCGACGGGTCGTTCATTCTCGGCCGACGCGCGGCGTATTTATAACGTTGCCGCGATTATAAATACGCCAAGCGTGGTGTAGATGGAGAGTGGAGAGTGGGACGACGAATTTTCTACAATCCGCACGTGCGAGATAAATCGTTGATCAAAATTTAATGTTTGTGGTGATATTAATGATTTGATGTGGACCAAATTCAATGGAAAAGCAAACGAAGAAATAATTTAAAACTAACTATATTTTATGCAATTCCAAGGCGCGGTACACGTTGACAACTATTTTATGTCGCAGAGGTAATAATCTTCTGACAGTTTTTATGGTTTTGGCAACAAAACACTGAGCCTGAGGCATGTTCCATGTTGACTATAATTGTTTTTGCGCATTTCTAGAGGAACAGCAATGGGCGAAACAATGATATTCGCGCGCTTGGCAAACGTCTTCCTCATCAAATACCTCACAGTTTCCATACAATGGGTATTCATTGCATTTGCATGTCTAATGTATTGTAAGTATGCACAATTACTCTACATTTTACTTCTATTTTTTCTGTATTTACCGTTTGACGAGTATGTGCTCACAATCAGTGTTGTTGTAAATGACATCATTGAATTTATGAGTACTTACGAAATTCGGCGAATGGGTTTTGTTGAATTTGCAATCGGAATGCGTTTAGTCGCGATTCGCGAGGCAATTCGAATGCAACAAAACGCAAGCTTACTAAAGACTAGGGTTCAAGAATAGCTTGATGCACATGCACCATTGGCGTGTTTTCGTTCCGTATTTACAAACCGTCCGGCTTGTATATTCTGACAGATTCCATTCGCTTGCGCTTCCAAACCGCGCATGACTGCTCGTAATAATAGAAACGCTGCGTATGTGTGGATACAGTGCCGAAAATAAAACGAAAACAAATTATATATGTATTAGAAATGATTACATATTCCTCTGGAATTTTGTACGAATAACATTGCGCGCAAACATATGAAATGAGTAAAGTTAGCTTAAGTTGCGCGACCGAAAAACATTTGTCATACCAACTTTTTAAACGACTTGCGGAATTAAGCTAGTTTTTCGTCATTGGAAAATGTAAAGGATAATTTCCATTGTAGCAAATGTTTGTTTTTTAGTTGGAGCGATACTTTCGTTTGCTCTGCCGAAATTCACCAATAATCCTATTGTGGAATAAAGCTGCCAACTATTGTTCAAGCACAGCAAAAACGAGAGGAGAATCGACGCAATCGTCACAGGAAAATGGGATGTACGGACAAGTAGATGCACATCCGATGTCTTTAATTCCATCCGTTTCACACGATATGGCGCTTGCGATAATAAATAAAACGTTTTATATATTTCGAAGTGCTTGTAGCCCGTTTTGCGCTTGTTTACGTTCGTTTTCGGGCGCAACGAGGATATAAACAAAACATTGAAAATAGGCCAAGTGTTATAAACAATTTTTCGCGCGTCCTTAGCCGGTTCCTTGCAACGTTGTTGCGTGCAAAGACGAGTGTAGTCAGCGAAATATTAAATAAATGATTTTGAAATTAATAATTATCCATTGATTGATAGTTATCGATGGCGATAGATTTTTATATTTCACTCAATTTGCAAATCCCATTCTCACTTGTCTGGAAGAAAGCGGTAAACGGGGAATCCTCTCCATCCTGCATCATTTCGATGTAGTGGGACGCCGTACGCCCGCCGCGTTCTAAATCCGTAGAGATTGGAGGCGGCGGTGGCCGGCGGCGTTCGAGAGAATCTCCCCAGCCGCGCCTCGGCCTCGGCCAGTCTCTCGGACCGCGCGCGCGTGTGATAAGTGCCCGCGCCCGGCGCCTTCGCCCGAATATGTAACGCGTACCGCCGCGCCGGCTCTTCTTTTCTTTTGCTGGACCACTCGCACCCCCTCAGAAATGTGAATTCATCCGGATTTTCATATATTTGCGAAATGAGTCGTCCGATGCACACCTCCCCGAGCGCCTCGTCCATCGATCAGCTGCAAACGCGCAGTAGCAGCAGCAGCAAACCACCCTCGAAACGGCGTCGCCGTTCCGACAAGCTGCGTCTACCCACGCCGCCACCCGATCCGAATGCTGCCCCTTGTCCACCAACACCCGATGTCGATCATCGCACGCAGACCGACAAAGAAGCCGAGTTCCTCGAGTACTTGGAGAGCCTGCAGAAAAGCCCGCTTATTCTTGGTGCGAAGAGTGCGGCGGCGGCTTTCGCACCCGCCGAAGCCACCGAGCACGCCATCAACCACCTCGACAAACTCTACAAGCTAATGAGCCAAATGCTGGCGCTGCGTGAACAGAACATCCTTCTTCATCGGCGCATCGTCGACTTGGAGCGTTTCCGCTCGATGCAGTGCATGGACAAGAAGCTGGAGATGTGCGCCCAGTTGGAGCGCGTGCCCGACGACTACGACACCAACGCCGAGAACGTGCTCTACAGCATACTCGCCGAGTCCAAGAAAGAAGCCAAGAAAGTGCAGCAACGTCTGCAGAAACCGTTTCGGAAGTCGTTTAAAGTGCGTCACTTTGAAGCGGATGATGATACATTTACGCGCCGCATTTCAATGCCCACGTCAGGGTTCTCGGGTGGTGGTGAGAAGCAGAAAGTGTCCAAGTGGACGAAAGTCAAAGCGGCGTTCAAGTGGGAAAAGGCGTCGCCGACGGTGAGCGATGCCAAGTCGCAGGACAGTGGCTTGGGCGGGTTGGGGTTGGGCGCGCAGCCTGTAAACTATGAGGTGGCGCGCTATCTCCGTGTGCCGTCCACGAATGAGGAAGCTGGCGTCAGTCCTGCCGACTCGGGTGCCGCTGAAGTCTCCACACCGGCGACCCTTTCTTCAGCATCGTCAGCGGAGGAACTTCATCGACATCAACACGGTAAACGGGGTAGGATTACGTGAACGGTGGTCTATCCCTTCAGGAAATGCCAGCATATTACATGATTACAAATAAAAGTTCGTTGCATTCGCTGCGAGTCATTATTATGCGATCCAAATGTGCATGCTCGCAAAGCGTAGTCACGAAAATAGAATCGCCTTTCGTTCGTTCAATGACACGCGATGGAAATGAAAGAAATTGAAAAGGAAAAGAGTGTGCCAGCAGCGTGCCAAGCATGTATAAATAGCTTGGGGCTGGCGCACGCATCTCTCGCATGCGCAAGCCGTAATAAAATTATCGCAGTGGTCAGCCGCGCAGTAGAATGACCGCCACCGCGCCGTTTTGCTTGTTGTTCCAGCGCGCCGAAGGACACACGAGGACACATCCGATGATGATCAACTATTTATGTACAGTTACATTCCAATCGATGCTAAGGTAACTATGCGATAAGCCAATCAGGCGCCTTCCTCAGGTTTTCAGGTGTGTTTCGTCTTAATATATAGGATGAGGCATCTACGTCCAAAAGCAAGCACCATCGTACCCCGTGGGCGAAAGTGAAGGACATTATTCAGACGCAGACGCGCAACAGTTTCAAAATTCGTCATCGCTTGAGCGCTAAGAGCGATGATTTTAAGTCGGTTGACGAAAGTATGGCCGTCGACAGCGAGAATGAGGAGGAGGTCTTCGATGGTGATGCGACTGAGCCCAAAAGTCCTATTTTAATCATCCAGAGTCCCGAGGAAATTTCAAGGGAAAACGAGGCTTTTTCACTGGAGCATAGCATACCGGTGGATGTTATTGCGCGCTATCGCATTACTACTGATGAAGTTGTAAGTTTTATAAAGTGGAAGCTTTGAACCACATGATTTAACTTGTAGGGTATTGAGTCGCGTTGGGAGAAAGTAAAGAAGGCATTTCTTGTATCCCCAAGTACCAGTAAGAATGATAGCAGTAGTCCAACCACACCGGAACCCTATACCAAAACCGGTACTTACTTAATTAATCTCACACTCTTAAAATTATTTCCCTAAATCTAATTATTAAAAACAGATGCACAAAACGGAGATAAACCTGAAAGCAGGATCCAGGAAGAAATCCAAAGAAATTACCTACAACTCCAGAAGAAACTCTCTCTGGAATTCCAAGAAAAACTCCAAGAATGGGAGCGTAACAAACTGCATGCGGCAAGCACATCAGCATTAAGCAGCACGCCACATGGCGATGCAAAAGAAGATAGCAAGGAAATTGCTTTCAAGAAGAAAATGGAAGAATGGCAGAAAATTAAAGGACAACCAAAGCATAACATGCAACTAAAAAGTGAAGAAAATCTACCGCCGGAATTTCGTAAAAAACTAGAGGAATGGAAAAAGATAAAAAAATCGTCGGTGAAGGAAGACAAGAAGAAGCCCAGCGAATTGCCCAAATGGAAATCATTCGGTGGACCCAAAACTGATTTGGAGAATCAACAGTTGTCTGATGATTTCATCAAAAAGTACGAGACCTGGAAGCAAATCAAAGCTGGAGTGCTCAATCCCGAGGATATCGATCGGGTCATGTTGAAAGGCAACAAAAGTCCGAGCCCAAAACTGCTTCGCAAAGACGGTAGCAAACGGTTCAAGGACTCTGAAAAGGAACTGCAGTGGTTTGATAAAGGGATTGAAAAGGAGAAGCATCGGTTGGAGCGCGATAAACAGAAATTCTTTGAACGTGAGCAACGCATGTCGAAATTACAACGCTCAATCACTGGAACTAATAAAAAAGAGATTCTTGTGCACTTGCCATCGGGTTTCTATCGGTTCGAAGGAATTTCCAGGAAGTTTACGCAAAAATTGTATGAATGGGAGAAGGCACGTGGTATTCGGCCTGAAGAGTCGACGTTTGCCCTGTTGAGGTCACCTTATATACCACATATTGAACCAAAATGTAAGAAAAAAATTGGTAAGTACTTGTAGATTGTTGCTTTATAATAATTATTTTAGCTGAGCATAAACCTGGTACTCTGACGCGTTCCAAATCTGCGGATAGCGTTATGAATGTAGAACCAGTCTGCTCTTTATTAAGTCAGCGTCCTTCGAGCTTGTCTTTGAACGAATTAGAAAATTTAGAAGAGGAAATGCTGCTTGGAGAAAACGTCCCAGATATCATACGCTCGAGTAAGAATATTAGTCATGAAGAGGAGGAAACCGAAGAGCCGGAAGCAGTTATCGTGGAAGTTGAAGATGTAGTTGAAGAAACTGCTTCGCATATTAACGTATACGATCTCCATTTTCCGGTATATCAGAAGCAAGAAACCGGTAGATTATGGTCTGTACTCACTTAATACATAAACTTTTAAATACTTTTAACTAATAATGAATGTTACAGTGCTGGAGAGACAAGTCTAGGTCCCACAATTCGAAGATCCGAATCAGCTCGCGCACAAGTCAACTATAATCTCATCGAGGAAATAATTGATGTTATCAAAAGATTGCTATCAAACGAAAATGAAATTGATGATATTGAAGGGAGTAAATCACAATTAGTTGAGGATTCAGCAATATCGCGATTAAAACACAAACAAGAGCAACAGAAATGCAATTCGGAGACGTTAATCGAAAAATTGATACAATTGCAGGAAGCCAATTCTAATGTCGCCATGAATCTAGCTCGCGAAGAACCGAAATACAAAATGGCTAAGTTACTGGATGTTCTTGACTCCATACATGATTTGACCACGGAGCTATTTGGATTGGTAAATGATATTTTATTTAAAATTTCTAACATTTCTAACATGTTTTCATTGGAATTTTTAAGGCTGAATCCATAGATCATTTTATTTATAAGAGGAATAAGACACAATTAGAATATGACGGAATTGTGGCAAGTAAACAGTCATATCCCCAGATTGGAGAGAATTTAATAACGATGAAAGTCAAGATTTTTGAGCTTAGAAGAAATTTGAGTTATGTTTGTACAGCGTCAGGTATTATTTGATACGATTTAACTTTTCCAGATATTAATAATCACTTTTAGATATTGCTGTCGCCTCGTTTAAGCGTAAGGAAGACAATCCGGAACGACCACTGCTTAGAAAAACATCTTCTGTAGAAAGGAAGAGAAGTGCTTTTAGACAAACAAGAAGTCGTGATAGTCGAGAAGAATACAAGGAAGAAATCACAAGTTCCCCAACGCTTAGTCGTCAGATAGAACAAGGTGCCGTTAAGAAACGGATGCGTTACAGGAAAGGGCTGCAAAGTAAAGCACTAGATGAGAGTGATGATGATGACAATGAAGTTCTATTGCAAGAACAGAGGAAAGCTAAACCTCGACGGCTCAGATCCCAAAATAGTACTGAGAGTAACAAGTCTATCAGTAAAACAGAAGACACCAAAAAAGGAGGAAAAGATGATGAGTGTAATATTCAGAATCAGACTGACAGTAAAGACACATCCATAGAAATCCCTGAAGTTATTGTAGATCCAGCTGTTATCGAAAAGATTCTAATACCGACAAAAACCACAAACTTTACAAGTAGCTTTGAAGAGCTAACTACCACCACGTCGCTTCCGAATGAAACCGCGGACGTAGAAGAAGACGAGGTGCATACGGTGACGGTATTTGTCAGGACTACTAGAAAACTATTCACCCCAATTGGTACTACCACTGATACTACAACCAAATCAACGGATGATGATCGCGGTTCAGCGACACCTTCAACATCTTCCATCACATCGACCTCATCAAATAACAACCCCCAATTACCACTTCTTCCGGATTCGACTTCAAGTGACAACATAATGCATCTACCACCCATTCCGGCTTCGCCAACACCCCAACGCAAGATCCCCAAGGAGATTTCTCCTAATATCAGACTCATGATGGTACGGTATAATCAGAAAATCACCGAGGAGACTTCTGTGCGTTCTCCGTGCAGTTCTGGGTCAGCCTCACCCGTTGCATGGCGATCGCCAGTGCTGGAACGGCGCGTTAAAGCCCAAACGGAGAAGTACCAGCAAGACCTGCAAAAAATGTCGCCCTTATTAGGCGGTCGGCGGGAAGTACAGAAGAGTGCAAGCATGGGCGTGGTGGTTTCCGGGAACAAACAGGTCACTGTGCATAAACCCACCGAGCACGCTACACCCAAGGGTATTCTCAAGTCATCCAGTGCAAGTGTTCTAAAGTCCAACTTCTCCGGTTCCACTACCACATCAACTGCTTTTATCCGGAAGCCATCCTCGCCGATTATGGAGCATGAAAACGGCGAATCCCTCAATCGTCTCATTGATGCGCGAAGTATTAAACTCCAAAAAGCCAAAGAAGAGTTTCTACGCGGTTTTTGTCCGTCCAACGACACACTCACCAAGAACCATTCGACATCGTTAGATTCCAAATTAATCGGCGTCGAACCGACGGAGGTAGTGCCCGATGTGCAGAAGCAACTACGTTATCCGTTGAAAAACCGCCTGAGTCAGGTGAGCGTCGGCAGCGACTTCAGTTCGGCGTCCTCCAGCTACGGCTTGCTGATGAAGTCGGCGAGCGCGGGCATGATCAACATCGATGCGCGATCGTATCAGCAATTGCATCCGGAGATGCACACGGATGGCTCGGCATCGTTGCCGCGCGCCGGCAAAAAGAATCTCCTTTCGAATATCAAACAGAAATTCCGCAATGTGCGCATGCGACGCAACAAGGATAAGGACAAGGATAAAGATCGGGATAAAATGAACGCGGTGTCGACGTTGTGCCGGCAGAGTTTGATGGTGGATGTGCGCAACTCCAGCCAGGAGACGCTCTCCGAGGACCAATGCAAGTTGTCGCTGCCATCCGATTCGCGGGGTTCCTCTACGGATACGTCGCCCTCCACATCGCGGACGTCCAGCTGGATTAAAAAACCCAAACTATTCACTACAAAAAAATAAATTTTGCAATAAATACTTATAGTAAAAATGCTGTAATATAAACGCGTCTTTAAATTGAGGCAGATTCAAGTGCTTTAATAGATAATATTAATTAAGAGTTTCGCTAACGCTGGCATTTAACTACACCTATTGATAATATTATTGTTATAATTATTTATAATTGTTACACCACTGTAAGTTGCTGTTTTGAATCAGTTTTATATGTCGCGCGGCGCATTGGTAGCAATAAAAGTGTAAGCGAATAAAAATAAAAGTGCTATAAGAAATTCAATAAACGCGGAAAAGTTGCAAAAAGTTGCAAAAAATTCAATAAACTCGAAAAATTATCATTCGTCAAGGCGCGTGACAGTTGCGGACGCAAAAAGCAAATCAACTGTCGCGCCGGCGTCATCGTCACGTTGTCGCTTGCTGCAGAGACCCGCTGCGCGTCGGACCCTTAATTATTTCTCCATCAACGCCCGTCCGTGGCAATGAGCACGCTCCGGTCTCGGCAGGCCGGCATTAAATTACCGAATCGCAAATCTTACGAAACTTACGGTCACTGACTCGGATGGACGTTTTGACGTTTGCAGCGATTACGTAAAACAAGACGCGTAGAATACTATTAGATAGTTGCGGGTGGAACGAAGCAAAGCGCAGGAGGCATTTAAAAATGCATAAAGCCAAAGAGCCATGCGCGTTGATGATTGACATCGGGGTGGAGAAAATAATTATTTTGTGTGTGCATATAGGTATCCGTTTTCTACGCTCAGCATAAAGAAGTCAAATTACAAATTGGCAAATTGCCCTGGGCGCCCCACGGTTTGTTTATGTTGCGGCTTGCCATTTTTGTGAACGCGCTCTGTAATCATCTAATCGCAGTGAAATAGGATTACGGGGTATAAGCACAGAGCAGAGTGATTAATGTTGCAGGAACTAAGTCTTATCGGCATCGGAAGTCCTATATTTTTAGAATGAAGTAAAAGGTATTTTAATATGTTGCATAAATGGAATTTTAATTGCGTTTATAACGGCAGCTGATCCAATGATAGACGAAACTTTTGTTACAGGATATACACGGACCTCAGATTATGTTTTACTGTATGCAACCATTTCACTTATTTCTTAAGTTAAGTAACCTGCTCAACCTGCTGCGCTGAAGAAGGCTAAAGTCAATGGAAGAATGCCGGTACACCCCGGCTCGCCGCGGCCATCTAGCCATGCGACGAGCCGGTTTGCTGCGGCCAGTTCGCCTCGAGCCCAGTTTGCCACTACCCCAGCTCGCCTGGAAGGGAAATGCGAAATGAGAACGAATACTGCTTAAACGGTTTATTGCAATCGCACGTTGATTCTATGATTAGTTTATTTAAATACATAAATCAATACATTGGTTCCTCCATACGGTAATTCAAACTATTATTAATAGTAATAGTATATTTCCCTTCATTTATTTGTTGAAACGACATGTTTCGGGCTACTTAATTGTTTTCGCTCTTCTTCAGGTCTTTAGAATTATTTCATTGAAAATTGATTGATAAATTAATTGATATTTTATATCAGTCAAAGGCTGCCATGGATTTAATTAGAGAAGATTGAAAGAAAGCCTGTAATCAATACGCAACAAAAGAAACAAAGAGAAAATGCGCCCTAACTTGATTCGAGAGCAGTGAGGGGCGCTAGTGAGGTGTATTTGTTTTCCGGAAGTTGAATAGTTTCGCCACAAATCGACATTGAAAATTTGGTGTTTTTTTTCTCTTTGTGATTTTGCTCTTACAAAATAGCCCATATTCTTGAAACGAAGGGCGGTAGCTACGCGTACGCAACGGCGTTGGAAAATGCTGCTCTTTGGCTATCTAATGAAGTGTATTTGGTTTTTGAAAGTTAAATGGTTTCGCCACAAATCGACATTGAAAATTTGGTGTTTTTGACTTTTTGTGGTTTTGCCCATAAAAAATGGCCTATATCTTCAAAACGAAGGGCGCTAGCGACACGTACTCAAAGGCGTTGGAAAGTGCAGCTCTATGGCTTTCTAACGACTTCTATCTGATTTCCGGAAGTTGACTGGTTTCGCCACAAATCGACATTAAAAATTCGGCGCGCACTCAACGGCATTGACAAGCGCAGCTCTTTAGCTTTGCCACGAGGTATATTTGATTACCGGAAGTTGAGTAGTTTCGCCACAAATCGTAATTGAAAATTTTGTGTTTTTTTGACTTTTTGCGATTTTGCTCTTACAAAATGGCCCATATCTTTGAAACGAAGGGCGGCATCGACGCGGTCTCAACGGGATTGAAAAGCGCACCTCTTTGGCTTTGCAATGAGGTATATTTCGTTACTGGAAGTTGAGCAGTTTCACCACAAATCGTAATTGAAAATTTAGTGTTTTTTTGACTTTTTGCGATTTTGCCCTTACAAAATGGCTCATATCTTCGAAACCAAGGGAGGTATCGACGCGCTCTCAACGGCATTGAAAAGCGCACCTCTTTGGCTTTGCAATGACGTATATTTGGTTACCGGACGTAGAGTAGTTTCACCATAAAGAGGCGGTGCTCGTTGAAGCTGCCGCATCCGTCCGATATGATTGTCATCAAAATAATTTAGAACAACTTGCAATTCCGCGGACAAAAAGACTGCAAGGTCTCCACTGCAGCGTTTAAATTTTCAATTGGCACAAATGCCAGAGCCGGAATCATTCGTGCTTGTAACGCAAAGTTTGCCTCCGAATTATATCTGCGTAAAAGACCATTCTGGGCCATTACTCTCTAAATGTTCTTCGCCAAATGAAACAAGCAACCGTGTAGATCGGCATTGAATTTTGCAGAAAAGGCATTTATAATAGCCATTTCATAAATCAAAGACTATTGTGGTTGGCTGGATATTAGGCACGGCTTCGCACAACATTTCCAACATTTTGGTGTAGGTCTCTTGTGTTTTATCGGACAACAGCGCGAAAAATACCGGCACTACAAAGTTTCCTCGCCGTGCCAGCATCACAAACACTTGTGAAAACCAGGGAGGTGCGAGGCTGAATGTCCCATCGACGTAAATTTTCACCAGGTGCTGAATCCAATGCGCAACAGAGGAATGTCCAAAAATTATAACGCGATTTTCATCACCTGCTCCAGTATCCGCAATCCGCAAAATTTTCCGATTGCCCTTGCTCAAAATGATACTCGCAATATTCTCGCGGTAATCTTATGGTGGCCCTGTTCAGCGGATGTGCGAGTACCGCATTAAAGTTATCGTGCTTTCTCAATTGATTTTTAATATTTGTTGTAAAATAATGCAGTAATTAATTATTTGTCGATTTCCATTCTTTTTAAAATCATTCGCTATCAATTTGCATCATTTATTTCAAATTTATTGTAAATTTAATTAATCAACCATTTAATTCGATTTTTAATGTAGGACATAAATCAAATGTGACTACTTTCACATATCTGTATCATGTTCTTGCTATTGATTTCATGTAACTGCAATTGGAGCTAATTTCGCATCAATAAGTTACACACATTGCACATGCCGTGCTTACAATTATAGCACGATTAAAGTTTGATTTTTTTATTATTTATTGCTCATATTTTATCCGTGCGTCATTACGCATAGGGCAGCTTCGCAACGTTTCATTGGTTGTAAAATCCACAGAGATAATGAAGTCATATCATAATCATAAACTAATCAGATTACGAATTCATTATATAATTCAGGCGCTAGAAGAAGAAAGAGATAAGTGTAAATTCTCAAAAATGCTTACGTAAAAGTCCTATATGGATATAACGAATAAACTTTATTGCATTGATGCTTAGCACTTATCTAAATTTAATGCAATTAGCTATTGTTATTTCGGATCATGTCATACTTTCGCGCTTTATATGACACACGTTTTTGCATATTGCATGAACGTTAAATTTTCTACGAGTCGTTACAGCACATGAAGTAAACTGAGAATATGTGAAATTACATCATCAGGTGTTAATTGTCAGCTTGGAAGACACTTCATCCTATTGGGTTATGAATTTTGCGTGTGTCACAGACAACGACTATGCAAATCTCGGAAATGCAATAGATAAGGTAATAAATTCAAAAATATATTCATAGTTTTAAAAATTTGTCGTCGGTTTGAATAGTATCTAGGCCTAGGCTGTCATTGTTATGATTTCTTCATTCAACCATTAATGTATCGTAAATCAACACCAATTTCAACCTAACTATACTCGTATTTAATGCGACTTTATAATGTTGCTGCGCTATACTGACTACGACAAGCATGAGATAAGTTGAATGCAAGCCGGCGCTGCACGAGAAGGCCTAAGTGCATCGATGTAAACAAATAAAAACGGTGACTAGTTAGGGAGTGAAAGTTGCTAAGCAGTCGGCTACGGCGCGAACACATGCTGCTTTTCTTAGCAGGCCGTGAGTACGGCACCGAGAAGTATGCAGGCATACTACAAGTTCTCGTACAGTAGGTATGCGCGGTGCAGCGAGCACAGATGATAGATTTAAATGTTGGCAATACTGCAGTTCGCCAAAGACGAGTCGCAAACGACAATTACGCTTGAAATTGAAAATACTTACATAGAAACTCCTAGTTTTTCTCCGCAGTCGTCCATCCACCAAGCGTATCAAGAATTCGCAATTATTTATAAGCACTAATGGATCATTAGATGAAACGAATAATTTTTATAAGCTCCGTGAACGCATTTCCTGTTGTAACCACCGCAAGATGGATTAACAATTACTCGCATAATTTTGATGAAAACTAGCGTGTTACATAAAGCACGTCCGTGGATTAATCACCGGTGTAATTACATTACGCGAACTTCATTCGCTAATGAGTGAGCATTAAGTAATGCCAAATAAATTCATTAAGACAGCGTTTCCCTTCTTTAGTATCTTCTTTCGTCCTCGGAGAAAAATTAACTTCTTATGTTTATTGCGATTTAAGTGTTTTTAATTTAGAGGCATGCTAATATTCGAGGCAAAGATCGCCAAAGAATATGTTATGTAAGAAGACATCACCAGATAATTTGCTTTCTATTTGTTGTTGGAAACAATCATAAAAACCCAAGAAAATAATTTATTTATTTACCTAGCAATTAATGATGATAGCAAATCTTTAAAATAAAGATGATAAAGTCAATGAGAAAGAATTAATGTAATTTTATAAAATTTATCTAAAACTAAAGCAAAAATAGAAAATTTAAACATGTGAAAACTTTGATATAAACCTCTGTTAATTGAATTCAACAATTGTCAATGTTTATCGAGATAGCTACGTCATGTGAGTGATAATCATGATTACGCGATTAAAATATTTGCATGAATGGGAAAGTTGGTGCATTTTCGCGTGTCCGATATGACACACATGCGACGTGGTGTTTATTAATGAAGAAAAGCTCATAATGCATAATGCATGCGTGCGTTTAAATGAAATGGTTGTCGCACTTACTTGGACATTACATAATTATTTAATCAAAGTTTATAAATGCATTCATACTTGTATATTGTCACTGTCTGCGTTGCAATTCTTTCCACAGACAGAAATGTAAATTACCAGGTCATAGAATGCAAAGTAGTTAATACTTATTCGCTGTAGTTTCACTCATTTGTATTATTTTATTGTCCAAATTGCAGCACGACGAAACCAAAGAAATTGAAAGTCGCAAACGAATCCCCATCGATGAACTTTTCGGTATTCGACTTACGAGATCAATCGGCGCACAAGCAAGCAGGAAGCTCGCGGTCGTTCGGTAACATTCGCGATCGCGTCTTCGTCGTGCGCGGACGTCAAACGCTCAATTCTTGTAATCAGAGTCAGTTTATAATTGTGCACTGCATAAATACCTACTAATTTAATAAACTTAAGAATTCGCTATGCTACTCCGATATGAAATTCAACCACGATAATCAAAATTAAAGCAAATTAATTAAAATCCACTTTATGGATATGTTGCTTAAAATGATAAACTTAATAAAATTAAGTGTAGTTTTGTTAGTTCTGGATGTTTACACAGTGCATGTGATAGCAGCGACGACGCCACGATTCATCTCGTACAATTCTTCGGATCTGTCATATCTCTCCAATGGCATACAATTTCCGGTGCCCGAAACGCTGGAGAAATCCAACAAATTTGAAGAACGCGCCGTGCCCACTATGCAGTGGCTGCGCGACTTGTACAACCACCATCATTGGGCCGGTCAGTTGGGAATGATTGCGGATGTCAAGTGCAAGTACGAGATGGAAACTTATCTACGGGCGCTTGTAAATGAATCTTCGTGGGCCATTAAAAGTAAGAATCCAATTTGAATATTATCCAAATAACATCCACAAATATCACGTAGAGGATATTCAGGATATTTCATGCCGCATTAAAAACTATTATTTACTTAATTGTGCACGTGTATTATGAGTAAAATAATACAGCAGGCAAAAACGTGAGCTAATGACAAACGATTTGACGGCAAATTTGCAGTGTACGACGCGTCGGGCCGTTACACAACCAACTTTTTCTACGGCAACGACTTCTGGCTGGGTTCGCGCTCCTTGTGCGTCGAGCTCACCAACGCCGAGACGAATCGCGCCGTCCCGCCATTTCCGGTGCATTTCTACGCCGCGAAGATACGGATAAACATTGACGAACGCTACACGCCTGTTGTAAGTGCCCGCAGATCGCAGATCGCTAATTTGTTTACTGATTAATTATTGAGTCAACAAATAGAATGTTAATAAGTACTTTGTATAATACTTTTCTCCAGCTATCGCGAATGTATCAATTATATAACGAAAAATGCATTTCATCAAACACTAGACTGCAATTTTAATCAGTATTCTGATTATTAATTATAATTGATTAATAACATATTTTAATTAGCATAGAAAATCATTGAATCAATACATTTAATTATTTATTTAAGTTAGCATTACTAACTTATAAGTTTAAATATTATATAACGTTAATGTAGACACGGCAAATAATCATCGGGCAATGTCTGCCGCAAGCATGCAACTCGACGGATCTGAAATCCGTCTTCCTGCTGGAAAAGTCGCAGGCGGACAGTTTGGTTGTCATCGACGTGCGACCAGTACCTGGAAGTTATAACATATTGGCTGATAAAAAATTTCACATCATCAGGTGAGCCTTTTATGCATTAATATTCAATTATTAGTTAAAATTTTCACTCGGTATTTCAATGCACTTTTCTTTATTAAACGACTTTCCATTTCAAATTTCTTTGTTAATATCCAAGACTTGACGTGGAGAATACTTTCAAGTTTGATGGAAAAGAGTAGCATCGGTTGTAATCGACTGTAAATGTATGCAATGAATGAAAAGTTAAAAGGTAGATGTTTTAGAAGTCGACGTGCCGCGACTTGCATTTGACCCGAATACGCAAGCAGTGAGTGCGCACGAGAACTGCGAAAGACGAAAGTGCATATGGCATTACTTGTGGCAATCGTTTGCATTACTTACTTTTCCTTTCATCCGCCAATCGCTTGTTTTGCGGTACGAGCTAACTATTAATAATTTGACTACCAGGATGATAGATAAATGCCTACTTACGATGTTAAGTATTATCAAATTGCATTAGAAACTGAATTAATGTTAAATAAAAGTTTGGTGTTTTTCACACGTTGAAAATCAATAACTTGTATTTTATATACTCTGGCGCAATAAGCAAACAAAAGACAAGTACATGATGCAAGAATAAATTGAACGGGGATTTTTCCGAATGTTCAGCATTCGAGATATTACGCATTTGCGCAATATGTGATTTTTCCTTGGTAGAGCTTTACGAGCTTTCAAACAGTTATGGGTTGGTTTAACGCATAACTGCAAATTACACATGTGAAATATCAATTTATTTAAACAGAGGTATTCGTGGTTAATTATTCGTCATATGTCATTTTGTTCACGCAAACAAATCACTGTTATTATACGTTTCCCAATTGGTAATAATCTAAGAATTGTTTATCACCATCACATCACTATTATTGCTTAATTCATCTAAATGTGAATTACATGAAAATCTATCTTTATGTACTTACTTTAAGCATTGGAGGAGTACTGCTGCATTAAGCAAGACATGCAAAGCATAAAGAAAATAGTTATTATGCATTTATGTGTATTAATCATTAATATAAATAAGTACATGCAAATTTGTAATAATGGTATTACCTCAAATGAGGTCACATCTCATACTTACACTAATTAGTAAACTATTGGCCAACTGCCATTCTTTCATTGATGATGATGATCATGATGATTATACTTTTACTTGCATATTTTTGTTTAGCGGAGTCACTCTTGCGTTACTGCTAATCATGGCAATCGCAACCGGCGTCGAACTCTACTTGAAACGCACGCATGCACAAATGCAACCGCAAGATTTGGAAATCTCACATAATAATAACAATAATGCTACAAATGAGGACCGTAAGAAAATGCAAACCGAAAAACCTACCATATCTGGTACGCCATTCGCATAATGTTCTCTAGAATTTTGTCTACATTGAGAACATTGTAAACATTTTACAGGCAAACCATTATCTCTTCTATTATCATTTTCGGCATACACAAACGGAAAAAAGATTCTTGACTTGGACAGTCTGCCAAAGGAATCGATTCGTTGCATTCATGGTCTACGCTTCTTTTCAATCAGTTGGATAATCCTGGTGCATACTTACCTGGAGGTGTTTTCAATCGCCGACAACAAAACGATGCGAACAATCACCGAACGCTCATACGCTTATCAAACCATTTCAAATGCCACGTTCTCGGTTGATACATTCTTTTTTATTAGGTGAGTTATCTAGCTTTTAAACAACTCTACTCTAAAGTTTCACCAACAATTGATTTGTAGTGGATTACTTGTAACCATAACGTACTTCCGATCAGCGGCGAAATCCTCATCCACCAAACCACCGCCTAAAACTGTGGTGGTGGTCAGAAACTCAACTCAGAAGTTCTTCATGATGGTTATCTACCGCCTGCTGCGTTTAACACCCGCATACCTCTTCGTAATCGGCGCTAATGAAGTGGTGGCGCGCTACACGCAAAGCAACAGTGTTTATTCACCAGCTATGATCGACCACATCACATGCGATCTGTATTGGTGGCGCAATGCGCTCTACATAAACAACTTCTACCCCCAGCACGAATTTTGCATGTTGTGGTCGTGGTACATTGCCAACGACACCCAATTCTACATCCTGGCCACGCTCGTGCTGATTGTTGCCGTACGCGGTGACAAATGCTTACGCGCCGCTGCTGTTGCCATGTTCGTCTTCATGCTCACTTCCTGGGTGACCACCTTTATCGTCGCCATCCAGTACAATTATGTTGCGCGCGTTGAGGAACCATTTGCGCTCTTCGATCAGCTGTACGACAAACCATGGTTGCGTATTGGGCCTTATTTGATCGGCATGGTTGCTGGATGGTTTCTCTTCAAGCGTGAGCAGCGCATTCGATTACCCGCGTGGGTGGTGCTGATAGGATGGACGTTAAGTGTGTCCTGTTTGGCGAGCGTCGTGTATGGCGTTGGAAAAGAAGGACTCCTCATTCCTACATCAGCATTTTATGTGATTTAAGTCAGATGGGGAATTGAGAAGAGATTAGATTGTATATGTTTTGCAGGCAACATTCAGTCATACTGCATGGGGCATTTCACTCGCATGGATTGTGATCGCGTGCTGCCATGGATTTGGCGGACCTGTTGATAAGCTGCTGTCGTTCAGAGGCTTCTTACCGCTCAGTCGACTTACATATTGTGCTTACTTGATTCATCCGGTGATTATGGTTTATACGAGCCTCTTGATGGATGGAAACATTCATTTATGGCAGTTAAATGTCGTACGTATTTTTGTGCTTGGAAAGAATACGTAATTAATGTATTGTTTTATAGTTTATCATATTTATGGGCAATTGCGTGGCGTCTTTCATCGTTGCCTTTCTCATATCGCTGATATTTGAAGCACCTGTTGTTCGGCTGCTCAAAATTATCTTTGCCACAGGTGCGAAAGGTGATTAAAATATTATAAATTGTTTATTTGCATGTATATAAGAGACGCGTCTAAAGATTTATCATAAATAAATAAGTCTAGTACCTAATTGTATAACAATGTATGGAATTTTTACATTATTTCGTCGATTTACTTATATTTTTTATAATGCAATTCTGCAACGAAACGTCAAATATTGGGTTTGGAGTCGTTTAAAGTTTTTTTATGCTTAAAATCGCTTTAAACGTGTTAGAACGACCGCAAACGGCTCAAAAAGTCCAATTTTGCATTTAGATATGTTATAATGCACTTCTGCAATTATTCTGGTTTAAACAAAATGGATAATGGATTTTTAAAACGCCGAAAAGTTTCGAAAGTTATACGCAAACAAAGAGATTTAACTATCCAACTTTAGGGAGGTTCTTTAAAAAAGTAGTATAGTAGAGATGATAAACATAAGTAATTCAATCTTTGTGACTCAATCTGAGTAATATTTAATTCATAACTTGAGTATAATAACACGAAAACAGCTGGTCTTACTTAAAACACTAAATCGAAATGAATTTCTTTAACAAGGGCCTATATCTTCGTAACTGAGTGTCATATCGATTTGTTCTTGACGTCGTTGCAAAGTGCAACTCTTTAGCATTCGGAGGGGGTGCGTATAACATAAATTATGTTGATAATTTCGCTAAAATTCGCGTTTGAAAATTATGTGTTTTTTGACTTTGCGATTTTTTCAACCGAAAAGGGATCTAGTTATATTTTCATAACCATGCGTCATATCGATTTGTACTTGACGGCGTTGGAAAGCACAGCTTCTTCGCATTGCGATGAGTTATATATAGCTTAAGTAAGGTGGATAGTTTCGCCAAAATTTGCGATTTTGTGTTTTTCAACATTGCGATTTTAAGGCCGACATATGGGCCAATATCTACGTGACAAAGCAATAGATCAATTTGTACTTAACGGCATTGAAAAGCGCAACTCTTTGTGATTCCGATGAGGTATATATCATTTTGGTAGTGTTAATACTTTCGTCAAAATTCGCGATTCAAAATTTTCTGATTTACATGCGAAGTGCATTTTGACCGAATCCAGTCGAAAATCTCGCCAAACTGCGATTTCGTACCAGGATCGCTGCAATGCGAGGAGGTAAACGAGATTTATTCAATTTCGGTATCGGTGTCGGCCTCTAGCGGTGGCTTAAGGTAACGTCACGTAGAAGTCTACTCAAATGTGGGCGTGGCATTCCACGCCCCCAATCTCATTTACCTCCTCGCATTGCGGCGATCCTGGTACGAAATCGCAGTTTGGCGAAATTTTCGACTGGATTCGGTCAAAATGCACTTCGCATGTAAATCACAAAATTTTGAATCGCGAATT